>JASANG010000287.1:0-73629 GCA_030248215.1 Enoplolaimus lenunculus
TGGCATTACTTGGTTCAGTTACGTATTGCTCTATTTATTAACCTAAGATTAAAGCCTAAGCTAAAAAATTAAGTCATAAAAAACGATCGGGCCCTGTTCTATACATTGGCCGTAACATTTATGCAGTATTTTAGCAGCTAGTTTATCTTAATGAAACACCTCCGGGAAATTTTTGGTAACAGGGTTCAATGAGGCGACATGAAGATATGTCAGAGTTGAGGTATTTTTCAGAAGAAACGAGGTTTAGGCTTTTAAGCCTCAACCGCAAGAACGGCTTAAGACATAACGGCGTACTATCAAACAGAAGTCTGCCGGACAGTGTACAGATCAGAAGTGCAACGGCGTAACCAAGGCATTACTGGTGTAGATTAACCCCTATGCAGATTTCTGTTACTCGGTGTTTAGTAGTAGGTTTTATTTTAGCAATTAAAGGGGCTCCTCTTCAAAGTTTATTGGCGTCAGCCTTTTTTGCAGAAATTGTTTGCTCTACGTCCAACATCACGGTACACTACAAAAAATCATTTAATGGTCAAAATCCAGCTGGGGAAGCGGCGTTTTGGACTACAGAATTGGCTGGATTCAAGATGCACACAGTCGAATTCGACTCACACTTGAGTGAATCGGGTGAGTCGAAATTTGACTCTGGGCGGGGGTCCGATTTTACTCAGTTTTGCCGTAGTTTCCGTAGACCGCTACTGGAGAGCCAATTTCACTGATTGCCTTTTGCAGGTGTATAATGGCCAAATTGAAATCTGGACTAAGGTACTGCGCTTACCCAAATGAAGAGGGGAATCTGATATTTATTTGGCTAACTCCAGACGGTACCACCCTTGTTATTCAGTTACGGACTATTATTTATTTCTTTAATCGATCCTTCGCAGCGCTTCATTACTGACACGTTGTGTCTCATTATCCCAACTTTGTCCGTTGAATTAAACGTTTATTTGTTTCATATTAAATAGCTTGAGCGATAATGCAAGGTTATAGTTAATAGGGATGTTACTTTCAAAACTTAAGTAAACGTTAAAAGTTTCAAACTCAAACTTTATTGGTCCTGGAATCATTTAATCGCTTACGATTTTTTGTTAATTCATCGTTTGTATGGACTCTAAATTCAAGGTTTTAGCTAATAAGGCCATACGTATAATCAGCCACGCTCTTCCCCAAATATCACGTTTTAGATGGCCCTATCAAGTAAACCGTGGGCACTTTACAAGGTATAGAAATATTTTAGGTATGCGCTGGGTTAAAAAGCCCCTTCAAACGCCCCCCAAAGTTTTTTCTCCCCACAATCCTTTTTCTGTTGGGCATAAAAAGCACAGGTATGTCCTAACATTTCTTGAGTCGCCAAATTTGGCGGGCCAATCACCAGCAGTCTTTAAAAAGTTGGGCTCATGTTTCCGCTACACGGGCATAAAGGCTTCTGGTGGGTTTATCAAGGAGGTCAGGTTTGGTTCCCTCCGAGTTCATTTTTTGCTTAGGCTTAGGCTTCACCAATCGCTTCCCCTGTTTTTTGCTTAAAGTAACATTGGCCAAAAAGTATAACCTTAATCACAATCCCACAACTAGTCCGAAGCACCAAAACAAGCAATCCATAAATAAAATTGATACGGTAAATATTTGGCCCAAAAATTGGTAAAATTGTTCCAAAATTTAATGTTTTCATTATTTCTGCTCTGATTAATTCCACGCTCCGCCAACTTGTATCTGGCACCGTGAAAATGGTTTCTGGCTAACTCTACCAATTAAAGTACGTAAAACAAAAGTTTAGAATTTTTTCTAAAGCGGATAATTTTTCAAAAAACAATGTTTTCACGCCATTATTCACTTAGAATAATTCATCTGCCGGCACTTACCACCAGTCTAATTTTTCATCAATTTAGCCAAGACCATGTATGCAAATTTAGCGCAAGCTGCGATGGTTTGATGCCCACAATTTAGTTGGTTAAACTATTTTACAGACGATTTTTTCCACTAACCGATCGATGGTCTAAGAAGTGGCTATGTAGCCGAGGTTGCAACATTTAACTCTAACACAAAATTTACCTGGTACCTTGGATTTTTAAAAAATATATATGATACACAAAATTTGAACTATTCTTAGCAGTGCAAGCGGTTTTGTTGCATCATCGCTAACGATTTCCCAGCGCCAAGCTTGACGAATATTTTAATCGTTTTTCTGGACGGTGTTCACGATTTCTTTTGCGATGAAGACCAACCGGAGCAGTATTATAAGCATATTCTTTAAACCTAAGCCTAAGCCTAAGCTTAAGCGTAATAATATGAGCATATTTCTATTCCTAAGCCTAAGCCTAAGTCTAAGTGTAATAATGAGTTTATTCCTAAGCCTAAGTCTATTAAGCCTAAAGCCTAATTGCGCAACAAAAATAGTCTAAAGTTATAATCGTATAAAATTACTTAGCTAACGGGTAAAAAGTGCTGAACCAAAATGGAAAATTTCGTGCGCTTTCTGGTAGGAGTTTTTTGACCGTAACTACTGAAGGCCACGTTCGTTTGGCAAATCCTTTGGCACAGATATTCCCGACGGACCAGGATATCAGTGTACAAAATCTAAACGAAATAGGTCTGATGTTACCTGAGTACCAACATGCAAACTAAACTGAAAATACGCACTTGAGAAGCGCGAACCATATATACGAACACTATCGTGTTCATATGATTCGACTCCGCCACAGTAAAATTCGTCTCACTGAGCGACACGGATGAGTCGAATTTGACTCTGGCGGAATCGAATTTTGACTTAGTTTGTGTAGTCCCGTAAAGCCGATTTCGGAGAGAGACAATTGGACTTACCCTTTTTTGCAGTGTGGACGCTCTCAAAACATTGATTGCCTGAAAGTAAAACCCAAACACATTCTCATACTTGTTTAGGGATCTTCGTTTCTGGTATCAGCTCTCCTTCAGATACTGCAAAATTAATCATCAAAATGCAAATTATACTTGAAATATGCCGCATTATGTTGAGTTTAAGATTTCGATATGTAAAAAATCACTCATGCATAAACTGAAAAGATTTGCCAAGTAGATATATATGGTTCAAGGGCGGAACGTTTTTCTATGGGACTAGAAAAGAATACGATTAAGCTTTAGACTATTTTTGTTGTGCGGATTAGGCTTAGGCTCAGACTTAGGCTTAGGAATAAACTCATTATTACACTTAGACTTAGGCTTAGGCTTAGGAATAGAAATATGCTCATTATTACGCTTAAGCTTAGGCTTAGGCTTAGGTTTAAGAATATGCTTATAATACTGTTCCGGTCCTGTTCTTTACATTGGCAAAAGAAATCGTGAACACCGTCCAGAAAAACGATTAAAATATTCGTCGAGCTTGGCGCTGGGAAATCGTTAGCGATGATGCAACAAAACCGCTTGCACTGCTAGAAGAATAGTTCAAATTTTGTGTATCATATATATTTTTTTCAAATATCGTCCAAGGTACCAGGTAAATTTTGGTTAAGATTAACGTTACCCTTGGCTACATAGCCACTCTGAGACATCGATCGGTTACTGTAAAAAATCGTCTGTAAAATAGTTTAACCAACTAAATTGTGGGCATCAAACCATCGCAGCTTGCGCTAATTTGCACATTCTGGCCGGATCCACGAACAAATTTGAGCCGTGGAATGCCGGGATATGAATTATTCAAGCGAATGGTGTGAAACATTGTTTTTTTGAAAATTATTCGCTTTAAATACTTTCTAAAACTTGTTTCACTTTGATCTGGTAAGTTAGCCAGAAACTATTTTTACTGTGCCAGGAGTTGTGTAGGCGTGGAATGGATCACAAAGGTATAATGAAAACATTAAATTTGGAAAAAATTGACCATTTCGGGCCAAACATCAACCGGATTTAATTCCATCTATGGATCGGTCGGTCGGTCTCGCAACTGTTGTGGGTTGTGATTAAGGTTATACTTTTTGGCCAATGTTACTTTAAGCGGTAACAGTAAAGCGTATTGCTAAGCCTAAGCCTAAGCAAAAAAATGTAATCTAGGGAATCTAAACCTACTCTTATAAACCCACCAGAAACCTGGATGCCCCGTGAAGCTAAACATGAGCCCACTTTTTAAAGACTGCTGGTATTTGCTGGAATTTGGCGTCTAGAACGCTTTATACATACCTGTGTGCTTTTTATGCCCAACAGAAAAAATATTGTAAAAAAACTTTGGGGGGCGTTTGAAGGGCTTTTTAACCCAGCGCATACCTAAATATTTCTATACCGGTAAAATGCCCACGGTTTACTTGTAGGGCCATCTGAAACGTGATATTTGGGGAAGAGCGTGGCTGATTATACGTATGGCCTTATTTCTAAACCCTAATTAGAGTCCATAAATGTCAATTAGCACAAATTGTAGCGATTAAATGATTCCAGGACCAAATAAAGTTGAGTTTGAAACTTTAACGTTTACTTAAGTTTTGAAAGTACATCCCTATTAACTATAACCTTGCATTATCGCTCAAGCTATTGACACGAAACAAATAAACGTTTAATTCAACGGACAGTTGCAGTACTAGATATATGTCAGTAATGAAGCGCTGTGAAGGATCGATTAAAGAATAAATAATAGTCCGTAACCGAATAACAAGGGTGGTACCGTCTGGAGTAGCCAAATAAATATCAGTTCCCCTCTTATTTGGGTAAGTGCAGTACCTTAATTCCTAACAATTTCCATCTATACACTGCAAAAAATAATCAGTGAAATTGGCTCTCCAAAATACGGTCTACGGGACTACGCAAACTGAGTAAAATTGGACCCCCGCCAGAGTCAAATTCGACTCACCCGATTCACTCAGTGTGAGTCGAATTCGACTCTGGCGGAGTTGAATTTGACTCAATTTCTGTAGTCCCAAAATGCCTACTTCCGAGTCAACTTGACTATTAAACCATTTTTTGCAGTGTACTGCGATGTTGGACGTAGCAAAGATTTTGGACAGAAAAGTTAAGTTCTACAAAAATTTCGAAGAGGAGTTTCTTAATTTCAAAATAAAACCGAATCTAAACACCGAGTACAGAAATCGCAATAGGGGTTGACACCAGAAAAATGCCTTGGTTACGCCGTTGGACTTCGGATCTGTACACTGTCCGGCAGACTTTGGTTCAGTATGCTGTTTGTCTAAGCCGTTCTCTGCGGTTGAGCTTAAACCTTAACTCGTTTCTTCGAAAAATACCTCAACTGACATATCTTCATGTCGCCTCATTGAACCCTGTTACCAAGTTTTCTCGGAGGTGTTCATCAAACAAAACTAGCTGCTAGAGACTGGATAAATGTTACGGCCAATGTATAGAACAGGGCCCGATCGTTTTAGACTAATTTTTTAGCTTAGGCTTAATCTTAGGCTTAGGAATAGACTCATCCATACGCTTAGGCTTAGGCTTAGGCTTAGAAATATTCTTACGGTTTCTGCCCTGATGTATGCATGGACTAATGTTACGAAAACGTTAAATTTACAATGGTACATACATAAAAAAGATTGTAGTACCAGTTAGAAATACTTCTTATGCATCATCCAGGTTATAATGAAGGTTTAAATTTAAAATATAGATCTGGTAAAATATTTGCCACATACGGTTTATTTGATAACAAAGCAACTTTAGCTTTAAAACACTAAACAACCGCTCCAAACTCTACAAAAATGATAATGGATATGGAATACTAGTGTTGTGCCGCCGGCAGGATGCAGCCGGAATTATAAAATACCGTAACCGGAACCGAAAAGTTAAAAAATACCGGAACCGGATAATAACTTATTAAAAGTCAATTTTAAACGCTTTTTATTCGCTTTTAATACTGTAAACACAACATTTAGGATGCTAAAAATCCTGAATCAAATGAAGTGTCTGGACAAATTGAAAATTTTGGTAATACACACTGACAAAATTTTAGAAAAATAAGTTAGAATAATATGCCAATTATTCATATTCAAATCGCTCTACCTCTGTTAGCGAGTCTTTGCCTGAAAACTCATGACATAAATTCGACAGCAAATCAGTAATCACCATTACTAAAATTTTTAATGTTTACCAAACGGATTAATGCAAAATTAGTCTTTTTTGTCCGTACGGCCTTTTGTCCAGACGGCCTTTTGTCCAGACGGCCTTTTGTCCAGACGGCCTTTTGTCCAGACGGCCTTTTGTCCAGACGGCCTTTTGTCCAGACGGCCTTTTGTCCAGACGGTCTTTTGACCAGCGGCCTTCTGTCCAGGAACCATTTTCTTTACATTGAAATATAGCATTTTGCAATTGTCTTTTGAGCCCCCTTGGCTACGGGTCCGCGTTTTATCCGGACCGTCGTCGTCCGGGAGATCCTTTGTCCAGACGGCCTTTTGTCCAGACGCCCTTTTATCCAGACGGCCTTTTGTCCAGACGGCCTTTTGTCCAGACGGCCTTTTGTCCAGACGGCCTTATGTCCAGACGGCCTTTTGTCCAGACGGCCTTTTGTCCAGACGGCCTTTTGTCCAGACGGCCTTTTGTCCAGACGGCCTTATGTCCAGACGGCCTTTTGTCCAGACGGCCTTTTGTCCAGACGGCCTTTTGTCCAGACGGCCTGTTGTCCGGCGGCTTTCTGTCCAGTCATCTCATCCATAGACAATAACGCTTGTTTAGCTTATACTACTCACGTAATTAATATACATTTCGAAACGGTTTCCCAAATGACAATGAGTTACGTGAACCTCACATTAAAACAGTTTTTGACTGGTACACTGAACAAGTACCATAGCGTTTTAACAGCAGGCGCGTTTACATCACAAGACGTATTTCTGTGTCGGCATAAAATGAAAAATCCCATAAAATTTCTAGATATATTTTGTTTTACAGTGATCATACGAATGCATTGAGACAAAATAAAACTTGATTCTGATGCTGTACATCGGTTAAAAACACTGATACATATATACTGCCTTCATATGCTGTAAAAACATGGAAGATCCACAAATACATGATGTTGAGGTTAAGGGTAAAAAACCTGAAAACTCAACCAATTGATTGCGAGACGGCGTTGGTCACAGTGGTACCGCGTTGGGACTGAGAATCTGTCGACGATGGGTTCGAAATTTTGCAAAAATGGCTCTCATATTCAGCTGCAAGAACCAAACCCGCTTAAATCTACAGTAGAATATCTTGCAGAGGTCAAAAAATATTATCGCTCATAGAAAAATATTTTTAAATACAGTTCGTTTCCGTGGAGTACGTTTATAAAGTGGATACGTATCTCCAACTAAGGGTTATTTCACCAATAATATTGTGAAAAAGCAAAATTAAAATGAATTTTTCGGTTGCTTGAATTTTTCATTTTCCGTTTCCGGTAATTTTTTCAGATTCCGGTTCCGGTTCCCTGGTAATTTTTTCAAATTCCGGTTCCGGTTTCCTGGTAATTTTTTCAAATTCCGGTTCCTGGTAATTTTTTCAAATTCTGGTTTCATTTTCTGTTAAGTTTGTTAAATTCTGGTTCCGGTTCCGGTTCCCTGGCAATTTTTTTAAATTCTGGTTGCGGTTCCGGTAAAATTGTAAATCCAGTTAAAGCCTTTTCAATAACGTATAACACTTGTTAAGCAATTATTATAACAATTGTATATATTGAAGCAAATAATTTTGGCGTCTTGTGCACATTTTAATGTGGCCCATGCATAAAACAAAGTTTATGGCTGGTACCCGAACGTTGTACCATTGTTTGTGTTTACGCGAAGAATACGGGATGGGACAAAACAGTTTACGAATATGAATCTCAGGCCCGTAGCCAGCTCACCTTGCAAGGAGAGGCGAAAACTTTTTCAGGAGGGGCATTCAACGGGTTTTCAATGAGTTTACAAGCAAGGCTGAAAATTTTCTAGAGGGGCCAAAATTTTGCCAGGGGGCGCTGAGCTCACCATGCCCCCCCTTGCTGTTGGGGGGGCCACGGCCGGGGTGGCCCCACCATGGATCCGCCTTTGGCTACGGGCCAAATATGACTTGAATTTGAAATATTTTAAAACATTAAAAAGCTAAAAAATGAGCCAGTACAATTATCAAAACATTTTGTTGAAACGTGAAATTCAAGCTGGTTGGCCGAAAATGAAAAATACCGAAGCCGAAGACCAATAAAATTTGCCGGAGTTGGAGCTGTGGCGAAATGTAGGTCGAATAAAAATAATGTTGACTAGTAATCCGTAGTTTCACACATGTGCAACACTCTTAAAATACACTATGGTTTGGCATATGTTTGAAAGGATTTGTTGAAGCAAGTGTGTACTTAAACCTTACTTGATTGACAATCGTGTATTCAAGGCCAACACAAAATTTCAGCTTGTGTGGTTCCGGTAGGAATGATGGACCCCGGCATCCACCATTTGCAGAAGATAATACACGCCCCTTTTCATGCCTGTCTGCTTAATATACAAATTATATACTTGTTAAAAATATTACGCACAAAGTAAACAGGTTTCGTCTTATAGAATAACAATACAAAGAAAAAGTAAACAATCTTCTATCCTCAGAATTTTTCACTGAAAAGAATAAAAGTAAAAATCACATTTCGCAAGATAATAGCACATATTCGTCCGAAAAATATAAATTTAACCTTTCTTTTTCTGTTTGGTTCAGTCCCCTCGCCCGTTACTTTTATGGGCGTCCCGCTTTCTGGTGGGTCAGTAAAAGAGTAGGCGTACATTCAAAACATTTTTTCTGCTTAAGCTTAGAAAACTCTTAATCTACTGTTACGGCCCTAAAACATTGGCCGCCCCCATCATAAACCCCAGTTATACGATCGAAACATGTTATTTGCTTGCCATGTTTACTACAAATAGCCTCATTAGCTGCTCAATCGAGATAGCACATCACAATTTACTTGAAAACAATTAAATTGCAGCAAATGTTCATAATATCAATATGATACATAAAGCGATCATAAACAAAAAATGTCATCACACGAGGTCAATTGATGCTTCTAAATTGATGAAACACTACAACCAGTATTCCAGAGCTCAGAGTCAACTGCTTATGTTTTCAGGCACTGTAATCAATTGATTTCAACGCAAGACTTGTTAGCTTTTTGATATCATTTCTTACTTAAATTTAATTTCCTTTTGACCGTCAATGTTCCGTCACCCACGAATTGAATACTCATCTAACACTAAAATCACAGACGGAAACGCCGTAAATTAGACGTACAAAAAATTACAACTGCTGCATAACCAATCGTATACGTCCAAAATACACTCTACGAGTAATATAATCACACCATATGCAGGCAAATTTTTTAATCTCCATTAAGTATTTTATTTTCGTTTAAGGTCAATGTAAAACACGCTGAACCAAATGTAGCCGACCAAACCAATTTTGCCAACATTTTGAATTTCAACTCCCGAAGTGAACACCTTACCGAATAGGAACAATATGAGCTCTGTATACTAAAAATAACTGGTTCAATTTCAGTCAAAACGACATCATTCTAATATTTTGAATTCGCAATCTAAACAATATACCATATTTTAAACAGTCATGTCCTGTCCATGAAACACGTTAGCTGTAGCCAATACAGATAATAATAATATTCCAGTTCTGATTTGAAGACTTGCAGCGAGCGTCTGCCACTCTCAGTCATCCATAAACAATCTCTGTTCTATTCTTTGCCAAGAATCGCGTCAAAATTTATACAATTTCTATCAAACCAACCATTAATATCATTCTTGGTTGTATTTCTGGACACAAATAGTTTGCCGAACAACGGAAAAACTCAATTTTAATCTATCGCTGAACCAAATTGACCAAATCTCTCAGAGTTGAATCGAGTTCACGAAGTAGCTTCGCTCGTTCGCCGGTAGAATTTGGGCCGTCGGACGGCACACTACAACTCACCGATGCCTTCTGTGTCATCGTTGTTCCACGACTTCCACCGGTACACCCAGCAGAGCCAGTTGACTGACCTACAGCTGGCAATGCGCTAATGGTCGCTACTGCCCTTAAACGAGGCACAATCGCATCAAGGCGAGCCAGGAGTTCACGGAATCGAAACTTCGAATGTGGTGAAATCGCTTCCGCGTACGTGCCACATTGATCACGAAACCGGGCAACTGAATCCGACAGTGTGATCAGCGGTGTTGTTGTGCACGCGCTTGCCGCTGTTGCGTCGCCACTAGCGTTACCAGCTGGCAACTGTATCCCCGATCCCTGACCGCTTGCTGGCAGCAAAGGTCGCACCCGATTCCCACTCCCAGACCGAACTCCATTCCCACCGGATGGCGGCGGAAGCACCGTATCAGAATGTGTTAGGGCGGTCACAGATGGTTCCAACGACCGTCGATAGAATTCAAGCAGCGAATATTTATTGATAGGCGTCATTGCCGGTCCGATCCCACCTGGGCCCCCATCGCTATTACCAGCATGCGATCCGCCACGGCTAAACCCAGTAGCGGAACTACTTGTAGTAGCCATATGTTGTTGAGCTAGTAAAGCACCGGTTGGCCCCCTACTCACCGTTCCTGTGACTCCAGTACGTGCAGCATTTAATGGCGTCGCAAAAATAGTTTCCGTCATTGCATTGTTACCGTTCGCCACACCACGAGTTGTAGCCTCTGACACTGTACCTGTTGTAGCAGCCATTGCACCGCCACCCGACTTATCCCTGAACGCCGAACCATTGTTCTTTGCACTGGCGGTTGATTTTTGTTGTTGCTGCTGCTGTTGTTGTTGTTGTTGTTGTTGTTGTTGCTGTTGTTCATTTGACTGAAACTCTTGTGCCGCTGATGTATGCGTCGCTGTAGTTCGTGGTGGAATAACTGGTCTTACAATCGCTCGTGGCGGTTTTGCAGGGGACGCCGGTGTAATTGCAGGTTGCATTTCAGCCGCCGCAACCGTTGTGGCATTCGACGCCATTGAGGTTTGTTTGCTGACCGCATTAGTAGAAACAATGGCTTTGCTATCGGAAACTGGAAAATTAAATAGTGTCGTTAAAAAAGTCCGCTATCAATCAAAACAACAGCGTACACATAACAAAATTTGCTTTATGCGTTCGATTTTAAACTTATTTTCAAACAAATGCAAAGTCATTATGAACCTCTTAATTAAGCTTGTAAAAGACCTGAGTTCTGTAATCATTTCTTAGGTTCTTTTTCAACAAATTCTATTACGTGATTTTTTTTACCTGTTTAACAACTCGAATTCTATAGAAATAATCACCTGTACAGCAGCCCTACGATGTATTCACTACGTTTCGCAATACAGCTTGCGTTCACAGTAACGAAGAACCACATTAACTACAATTTTACTGTAATCAGTCTGGAGAAAAAATCAGGAAACGCAACGCGTGAAGCAAGCTTGAATTTAACCTAAATATTCACAGATAAAAAATTGCAGACGTTGCTATGCGGTTAAAGCCCTATGCACGCGTGCAGGTTTTTGCTGCGAGAAGTTGCAGCTGCAAATTGCACACAGAACGTGCATGTTTTCATCAGCCTTCATGGTTATTCAAACATGTGAGCTAAATTCATAACTATGATTTTCAATGAATTATTTGCAGCTGTAAGTTGTCCGACTTGCAAGTTTTTGCTGCGAGAACTTGCAGGTGCAAGTTGTCCGACTGGGATTTCGGACTAAACTTGCAAGTGCAAGTTGCAGCTGCAAATTCTCGCAGCAAAAACTTGCACGTGTGAATAGGGTTTAACTTTTCTAAACCACATAAGTACACTGAATCACTGACCTTTTTCCAGTTGAGCAACTCTGGACATGAGTTTAGTCTGAGTTCGGTTTCCAGTGGTTTGACCGTCTTGTGGTTTATGTTTGATCACTGACGCTGAAGGCGATATGTTCCGCTCTTCCACCTGCGGTTGTTCACCGTTAGCTCCCGTAAACTCAGAGCCATTGCCATGGCTACCATCGCCAGAATCACTAGCACTGACATTTTCGACTCCTGAAATTAATTCCGTACCGATACCAAAATTTTACTACATTACGTAATTATAAATGCGAAGACTTAAAACCTAGTAACCATAAGCAATCAGACGCACTGCTATACGCCATCAAACGAAACTGTAAGCAGTCCGACTCACTCGAAGTGTAAAAAAGTATCGACAAAGAATCGACAATTTTTTGCCGTGTCATGCCGATAGTCACGAAAAGTAACGATTATTCAAACAAATAATATTCCACCTACCTGAAATATCAACCAAACTATGTGCTCGACCACTACTGAATTTTGTCGATTCAATCAGGCCACCATCAGCAACTACTGATCCGCGATTCGGTATCTGTTGCGACGATTGTTTTTGTTGTTGTTGTTGTTGTTGTTGATGTCCAGCACTCGTTGCTGCTTTTTTATTCGCTCCTCCACGCTGAAGTGTACAAGTCGCAAACGCCGTTGATTGAGATGCTGTGTTCCCCCCAGTCAACCGTTGCTGGTGTTGATAGTACGATTCTGGTGTCAAATCGGTTTTTGTTCGTTCGAATAGTTTTTGTGGAGTAAACATTGGCATACTATTATTATTGTTGTTGTTACTACTACTACTATTATTATTATTATTATTATTATTACTGTTGTTATTATTATTATTACTATTATTGCTTTTGTTGTTGTTGTCGTTGTTGCTGTTGCCAATAGCATTTCGTTGACTATTGCCCACAAATACCGATCGCGTTTTCAACGGGCGACTACCGCAATCCAATTGGTCACTGCTCTCGTCATTGATATTCCCGTTCGAATATCTCGCAGCCCGCGGCTTCGGCCCTTTCTTTCCTACCATCTGGGTTGGTTTCAAAAACTGTGCCGGATCAAACACACGACCGCTATTATTGTCATTATCACACGAAATGCTATCGTTACAACTTACTTCATTATCTCGTCTGCAGCTTTGAGTCCTATCTTTCACCCGTCTTTGGTTTGCCTCGGCTGTTAAGTCTGTCGTCTCATTGTTTAAACTTTCATTTGAACTATACTCCGACACCTTTTTAGTTCTATAAGACATCGCTGGGTCCGCAGCACCAAAACTGTTGGCTTCAGCACTTCTCCGATGTACGACCATTTTAGTTTTCGAATTTTCACGATTGAATTCTTCAGTAGTGAGGTTTTTATCCGTTACTGCCAGGGGTTTCACTTTTCGGATCCGTGCCGTTTCAATGTTTACACCACTGGACAGTGTGGAACCGGAGCTAACTGGATGATTTCGCGAGTTCACATTGCTGGTCGTTGTCCAATTTCCAGTGGACTTCTTACTAGCTGCCGTTGCATTATGCTGTCGTTGTTGGTGGTGTTGTTGATATTGTTTGTTTTGTTTGTGTCCTTGGCTATCGAAATCAACACGTCGTAACGACTTTAATGTTTCTGTCAGCTCTTCATGCAAACTCGCACCCATTACAGCGCCCGGCGTAATCGGTTCCACCACAGCCTCGTTCGACACCCCACCACTGGATTCATTCCTTGGGACACTTGCAGATTTTATCGACCTTGACCTACTGCTTCCTTCAGCGGTTCCTATCGCTTTACTACTATTTCCTTCACGTAATCCTTTTGGATTATTGCTAGAGTGACCACCACTATACTGTTTATATCCTTCATATTGTTTTGATTTTTCACCAGAACACATACTGCCATCACCGCCGTCATACGCACCATTAGAACCTTTATTAGCGATGTCGGCATTTTTACTTTCATTTCTCACAAACCCTCGTGCCGAATTGCTTTCGATGGCGCTGGAGGCACTGCTGCTACCGCCGCCAGTTTTCCGTAGTCGTTGTTTGATCGCTGCTAGAAATTCTGCTGTTCCACCATTGCCGGTGGCACTCTGATGATCTTCATCGTTTTCTGTTTCATACGGATTTTCCGTGTTGTTTTCAGTCGCGAATGGCGCTACATCCGTGGCTGCGTTCGCGTTACGCTGCTGGCCACTACGTATTGGTAATTGTTGTGTTTGTTTTGCTTGTCGTTGCTGCTGTTGCTGTCGCCGCCCACTAACACCAATCTTATCATCACTGTCGAGTATAGATCCGTTGCGTTCATCTCTACTACTGGCATCGTCTCGATCAATATTCATCATTCGCCGTCTTCCACCTCCACCACTCTGCTGATCAAATTCGCTCGAAGTAGTTGTCACAACTTGGCCATAACGGCTACATTCGCAACACGTAGTCGCATTATCGCTGACCGCACTACAATCGCCAATAGCACACAATGCATTACCGTCATCATTATCTGGTGTACCACCACCAGGCAGCGAAGGCACTGGTTGAGGCGGTGGTGGCTGTTGTTGAAGTGAATCCAAGAACGCATCGATACGAGCACCTTTTGGTATCGTTCCAAAGCAGTTAATTGTTTTCTGCAGTGTTCGGGTTTCCAGGCGTGGTGGTGGAGGAGGCGGCGGTGGCTGAGGAGAAACAGATACCGCGCGTTCATCTGACGACTGGTCTCCGTAATCAGCATCACCACCGTTGTTGTTGTTGTTGTTGTTTGAGTCGCCGTGATTCGTTCGACGCTCACGTCTTGACGATTGTGCAGCAGCAGTCGTTCGTTGAGACCTGCGATTCTTTGCTTTAGCTGCACTGATATCGTCAGTTATCGATGGCGTCGTCGATGATACTTTTGCTTCGATGGCGGTGTCATTCGACTGAAACTCGGTGGCCGTTGCCAACGAAGCCGGATTGTGAGCATCGACTGGTAACGGCAACGCAAACGCTGGATGCTTCCCGCGGCCAGAAATTCTCAAAGCCGCTGTTCTATGCGAAGATGTCCTCCACTGGTGGTCTGATTGTGGTGGTGCTGGTTGAACCGGAGGGTCAGGAAACTCATCGGGAGTAATCGGTGTTCCGGCGGATGGTTGCGGTCGCTGGTGGACGTTCGATGACGTTATGTGTTGTTGCTGATGATGATGGCGATGTTGCTGGCGGCTATTCGTTTCGCTTGTATGCGATCTTGGTCCACCAAATGTACTCGTTCCAGTCACTTCGTTGCTGCTGCCACCGTCATCGCCACCACTGGAGATTTGACAACTTGCCTCGTTTGTGAACGACCGCAACACACCAGCTCCACTATTGTGTTGTTGTCGAACATCAGGTCCCGCAAAACTCGTCGTCGCGGATCCTAATTGCTGCCTATGCTGTTTCGCTCTCCCATCAAACGATGATGTTGCCGTTGGTGTCGTTGAAGACTGGGGCGGCGGCATTAACGGTGATATCGGAAACTTTGCCCCAGAACAAGATTGTTTTGCAGTCCCGTGTGGTTGTGACCGCAACGCGTGGGTTGAATTCGAGTTCGAACAAGTCGCTGGATCAGCTGCAATTGATGTTGCCATGATATTAATTTTTTGTTGCTGTTGTTGCTGATGTTGACTGTCAACGAAATGTTTCGATGGACTTACAGAATGTTGATGATGATGATGATGATGTTGATGTTGACGTAAATCGGTCGATCGAGATTGTTTTACGCATTCTTAAATACTAAGCTTGTCACTCACTATATTTTAGAATACAACCGGATGCAAAAAATGCCGTATCCGCCAGCCAGATATTTAAGTGCATATTTTGACGACTGGCTATAGATATGTCAACGTGTTAAACAGGCCAAATAGCTTCGAGAGGTATCTGGGAATTTCCTATAGTCAACAAGCGGATATAAAATTTCCCAGAAAAGCAGCATAATTATTTTTCTATGGAGTCGTCTCTGGGAACGGCCCGATTACGCTCCGTGTGTATTCCCCGTTTTTTAAAAATACTAAACAACCATCTGAACTTAACGTAAGATCATAGTACTTTATAGTGACACCGAATTAATTCCAGTAAATGAACAACAACAGACGGTTTACATCGTGAATGACAGAGGTATTCCAAAATCTGAGAACAAAAATATAAAAATCAGTAGACCCAAACGCATCTACAGCTACGACAAGGACCAAGTCAATAATATCGTACCTCGCCTAGATCCACTTGAGTTGTTGTTACTATTTCCATTTACGATCATTTGACTTGGTGAGTTATTCAGGATGTGTCGTTGCTCGTCTATTGACCCAGTTCCGCCACCTCGAGGCCGTCTCTGAAGTTCTTTGGTAACTTCTAAAAACAAAACATCAACATGAAACAGTTTCCAGACAAGCATCCGATCAACTTACTAATTTATCCATTTTTACAGTATCCCTCCCAAAATCAGGGGAGTGCATCCAAGGGTGTAGCAAAATGTTTGGAACGTTCCAAAAAATTTAGAAGGGTACGAGGGTTCATGGTGTTACAACCTGACTCAGTGTCTAAAAACCCTTGTACAAGAATTCCAAAGGGAAGATATTTGGTACCAGGCTACAAAATAAAAAGAAGTTTCGGCTCAGGCTTGTGAAATTGCTTACCATAGGCTTTAACCTAAGCGTTCGTCTAAGCATTTTCTTTTAAGCCTATGTTAAGTGTAGGTGTACCATTAGCCCATCGGTGTTGCTCAAACATTTTTCTCACTCACCTTCTTGTATCGACGAATTCGGAAAAGCATCTTCGAGCAACGCATGAACTTGTTTGAAATGTGGCCGATCTGCAGGACTCCATTTCCAGCCTAAAAATACAACGACCAGGTTAAAACATACAGTAGCTGTGCAGCCAAATTTTACGACTTGTAAGGACTGATCTGCTACTCCTTTCTACATTGCCAACTATCACGGATAGCTTTTTTCTGATACACCTTCCATTGAATGGTGCTGATAAAAGTGTGACTTTAGCTCATGCAGCGCAGGTCTCTGTTGCAACTAGTAATAACACTTCATTATGTAAGAGTGGGATTTTTGCGACTTTTAGCAGTTAAGTTGGTAGCATCACGTGGGCCTTTTTCAGTCATACCCTCTTCCAATTGAGGGAGGGTCGAATGCTTATTTTAAACGTCAAATAAAGCAGATAACGCGCAACGTGTTGTAGACTGTATATCGCCGTATACCCCTACCTAATCATGGCGGGAGTACCATCATATTGAGGCCACCTGATATCACAAAAAGCAACAAGTAACTTTTTCTAAGTGTCACACTCTGTTCAAATACACTACTAATAAAACCAAGAGTCGATGATGATGACGAGAGCATAGACGCATTTTTTCAACACAGAATGTACACAGTTGCATACGCCCTTACTCAGAATATGCATTATGCACTGTTGGTACAACTTACACTGTAGCATTAGTTGATAGACGTTGATTGGGCAACCAGGAGGCGCTTCCATCCGAAATCCGCGTTCAAGCAACGCGTATACTTCAGACAACTCGACGCCAGGATATGGTGTCATACCGTAAGTCGCAATTTCCCATAGTAGAACACCAAACGCTGCAAAAAGGTTACAGTTTCACGACCCTCCGTACAGCGAGAACTTGCAGCTGCAACTTGCAGTGATAGGATTAGAACAAAACCTGCAGCTGCAAGTTGCCGCTGACAAAACTTTCGTGCGTGAATGGGGCTTCAGTCACTACGCTATTTATATAGATAGATGAACATTCAAAAATGACGGGATATAAATTAAAGGTAAGATCCGAAAAGGATCCCGTTCTTAACCAGGTACGACAACATAATTACTGTGTAGGAAAACTAACTGGCCGGCCTCAACGCAATTACAGCGTCCGTAGAACGAAACGCTTGCATACTTTATCTCACACCCAAAGGACGTGAGTATGACAAAATCTACACGGAGACGTCGGGGCTTGAAACAACAGCGTATCCGTAAATTCTTGATGGCCCTACAGTAAATGAAAAACTGGTTGCAATCAAAAACGTAATCGTTTCGGAAAAATCCACAAAGCCTTCCTGCACAATTGTGCATTGTCTACTTTAACTTTTGACACTTTTCCACTCGTTAACTCTACTTTACCCTTTAAATTTGTCTGTTCAACTCACTTTATCACGTGTCGCACAGCGAACACATTGTGTGTATTGACACAATTATGTTACGACACTGAAATGTGGTAAAGTGCGGCTATCAAGTGGCGCTTTTAAAATTTGTTACTCGCTAACCCCAAAACGATAGGCATTTCAGATAAAGTGGACAATGCATTACTACGGCGCTAACACCGCAACCGAGTTTGTACAACAACTGCAACTAGAAAAAGAACCTTTAATACAAAATACATACCCCAAACGTCACTTTTCGTACTAAACGTATTGAATGCGAGACCTTCTGGTGCCGTCCATTTGATGGGAAATTTAGCACCTGCGTGTGCTGTATACGTGTCAGCGCGCATGAATCGAGCCAGGCCAAAATCTGCGACTTTGACCGTGTGACCGTCGCCAACTAAACAATTGCGTGCAGCCAAATCGCTAAAAATGCAAACAAACACAATACAACAATGCAAAGACCATGTCACAAAAAATTCAGTTGCGGCTGCATTCTAAACGAGGCGGCATGAGATTGGTCATTCCCCCAGCGGGGGGGCCCCCCCCCACCCCCCAAACCCCCCCCCCCAACCCCAAAACAAAAAAACAAAAAAAAAAAACCCCAAAAAAAAAAAAAAAAACAAAAAAAAAAACCCCCCCACCCCCCCCTCTTGTACACAATCACGGTCAAACCTTAGCCACCCACTCAGCAGGGTGCAACCGGAATTCCGGTCCCTGTTCCGGCATTTTTGCACCTTCCGGTTCCAGTAAATTGTAATTCCGGTTGCACCCTGCCACTCAGAATTATTTTTGACCAAGGAGCTTTTTCGATCGGTAAGATAAGGAACATCGATTCGAAACGTTTATACAACGTAAATGTATTTTCCCAAAATCCTGGTCTAAAGTCATGGTTGCTATAGGTTGACGTGAGTGTAAACTAGACGTTTTTAAATCAACTGCAACAGCAAATTTAAAATTGTAATTAAATGCAACACACGCAACTGCAATCAGGGCGTGCGCCTACATATTTCTGTCGTGACTGCTCAAATCCAGTACAATACAGCATTTTTAAGCTACAACTTTCAATAATATCCGCTATAACATCGCCAAGCTGTTCTATCGCTCAGTTCGTAACCAAAACTTAATTTCCGACAAAGGCTAATTTAAACTTCGTGAGTTCACTTGAACACTCAAAAATAAAACGGTTCCAAAAACTTCAATTTAAATCCAGCCCCCACAATCAGGAATTGTCGCACAGAACGGGCAACGTCATTTCTAAGAGAGAGAGAGAGTAAAGAAAATTTTTCGAAGATAGAATTTATTTAATTGCGTTAAAACGATTTTGGACCTTGAAGCAGGGAAGTGAGCGTAGATGTTCGTAAAAGGGATAACGCCCATTCTCTATCCATAGTTGAAGTTCTATGTAAACGCGATACATTTCTACGTACCACCCTTCAGTCAATCAAAAACCATAAAACATTAATACTTTTAAGCCATATTCACACGTGCAAGTTTTTGCTGCGAGAAGTTGCAGCTGCAACTTGCACGCTGAACGTGCATTTTTTCACAGCCAATTTGAGAAAGCGGCTGCAATCAATTCAGCAAACTTACATGATTACTTGTAATTGTAAAAAAAGTTCCTACCTGTGATTTTTAATGAATTATTCGCAGCTGCCAGTTTTGCGAGTGGGATTTTGAACAAAACTTACAAATGCAAGTCGCAGCGGCAAGCTCTCGCAACAAAAACTTGCACGTCTGAGTAGGGCTTAAGTTTAGGCTTCAATTACTTACCGATGAATAAAGTTTCTAGCTTCGAGATAGGCCATACCAGATGCGATTTGAGTTGCCATATACATGAGAATGGTCGGTGTGACCACATGTCGATCGGCGTTACGAAGATAATCTAACAAATTGCCATGACGCATAAATTGAGTGATTATGTAGAACGGTGGCTCACGAGTGCAAACACCTTAAATCAAACCATAAAACGTACTTTATTACTTCCGCTCACAAAACGTCTTCTATATCATGACTGGATTAATGTAACAGGAAGAGGCTTACGGTTGGTCTCGACAAACACGCCGATTACGGAACTGACTGTATTAATGTTAAAGGGAAATATTGACTGCAGAAATGCAGACTGTCTTCGCTTAATTTATAGCTTAAACTGCAAGCGTGTTTGACTAAACGCATCAAGTAAACGTCATGACAACACCAAAACTGACCAGCGTAATTTTGCTCCGTTTCCAAGACGTTACTCAAGTATTAATTATTACTCGCAAAGTAAATAGTTGTTATGTACACAGGACGACGTAACGCAAATAACCGATAATCTATATATTAAAGCTGGAACGTCCCACGCCCACATACGTATTTTGGCCAGCGTTCCAGGACCGTATGCAAATTAATACAAGTTTGCAAAGACAAAAAATTGTTTGTAATTACAGAAGCTTTGATTGAATATAATCCTTCTGTTTAAATGTTGCTCTAATGTGTCAATCTGATGTATACATTAAAATGATGATATAGTTGTTTGTGTTGTCGCTTAAGTTTCAAAGCTGGGGCAACACTTGCTTAAAAAACAAACGTCGTTTGAACATATGCCAAAACCCAGTAACATAAGAGAGTTTTACATGTGTGCAACTACGGATTACTAGTTATACTTAAGTCGACGTTCAGAAACACCATAGCATCCACCGCCTTACCGAGCAACTGTAAGAGATTCGGATGCTTGAGATCTTTCATTATCGACGCTTCGGCTAAAAAGTCGTTTAGCGCCATGCAGTCTTCCTGAAAGCAAAATATTAATATTTTAATGCAATGTCACTAACGACATCAATATTAATCAGCAAATACACAGCACAGAGGCACTGATTACAATATTAGCTTCGCAAATCGCTGTTAATGTGTATAATGGTAAGCGTAGTTGTACCCATTAACAACACACAAACGTGCCGGTATTTTGAGTGTTCGGCAAATATTTTATTTGTAATCAAGCCGAAATTGCTGTTTTCGCCCCGCGCCCAACTTTGAAACCTAAGGTCTGCCAACTGAGTAACAGCTCAAAATCCGAAAAACAATAATTGAAAATAGAACAATGATGATTGAGCAGAATAAAAAATGTTCCAATCAAAGTCTTTCAAACCAAAGTTTGCACTTAAAAAATTTGCAAAATACGTCATCGCTGTAAAGCTTTAATTTACAGATTTAATACGTACGCAAACTGCTATCGCTAATATATTAGTCCATACATGTGCCCAGGGGGCCGACTGCCATGGACGTAATCACTATTTTAGAAAAGGGTGAGGGTTCCCGTAACGTTCCAATAAAATTTGGAATGAAGTGGGTTTTTTGTGTTGCACTGTATCTAAAAACCACTGTACAAAAATCGCAAAACGGGACAGTTTAACCCCTGTAACACCCCGTCTGGCCACGTCCTTGGGCGCCCGCAACCAAAATTATAAAGGTTGTTATCGATGTAATTTACCCTGAGTCATCTAACAGTGTCACAATCTTTTCATCTGCCCGGTATCCCCCTCGAAACGAAGTCGTCTGTACGACGATTGACCATCACTGAGGGGTGACAATCTGCAATACTTCACGATGTAAACAAACATGCTTAAAAGCACTTACCTTGAGCGTTTTGACAGCGACAGTCAAATTATACTTTTTCCAATAGGCTTCATACACATCGCCGTACTGCCCGCCGCCTATAAATACAACATTATACAATATCAATAAATAATATTGTTCATATTCGTGGTAATATTTTTAACGGCTACGTACCAGGTTAAAGAAGCGACCTAATCTCCAGTGTTGTCTAAATTTTAGAAAAATCAATAATTTTGTACGTCAAAGTATTCAGTAATATCACACAGATAAACAGCTATGCCGCCCCCCCAAATCGCTGATTCGAGATTTCGGAAATAAACGTAAAAAGCTTCAGTTTGTGTTCGGAACGCAACATTTCTTGAAATTCAGTTCGCGCTACACACAATCATCACCAGCTGCGATTTCACAAAATATTAATTATCTTACAACATTTTGAAACGTATAACTTGTGTACAGACGTGTAATCTAATAAATTCTTTACGCCTCGACGGTACAACTATTTCTCGTGGGATTTGTAACTGAAACCAACGGGCGAAAGTCTTCGATCCCATGACTGACAGAGAGAGACTCAATGAACCACGTAACGTCACAATCAACCGTGGTCATTCAGTATATAAGTATGCATTATATCGAATTGGATCGTTTCCAGCAATATTTTTACACATATCTTGATTCGTTTGTGTATTGTGGCTTTTGCATATATGCCTTCCACGGCTTTACACAAAACGTCCTTCTTCAATGTGCAACATCAGCATAAACCCTGTGTCGGCTACTTGAATCAGCCAGTCACACGACACACAGTTTAGGCAATCATCACGTTTTCACGAAAATTCCGCCCGATTTCAAATGGTTTTAAAATAATTTTTCCGAAAAATTCAAAATTCATTATTTTTTGTAGCAATTTCCACAGCAGCATAGCACCTCTCCGAAGCCTGCGAGCGTCGACTGTAGAAGATAGTGGCTGTGAAATTTTCAAATCACTACATAACAACGACAACAACTTTTCATCGTAGTCAAGTGTTAATATTTTGCTAAGCATAATAAAATTATTCATCAGCCAATTCGTTGTTTCTAAAAACTGTTCTTAAGTTAAGTAAATACAAATCCGGACAGAGTTAACTGCGCAACAGACTGCGACTGCGTCAGCGGTCGCTGTTTTATACTCGAGCGGCTATCGGTTTTGCTCGCGACCAGTCGCATCACCAGACGCGATTGCAGTCTCTGTTGAAATCCCGCCGCGGTTCACACACGGGATTCAAAACCCGTAATATTAAACGATCGCGAACTGCAGTCGCGGTGACGGTCGCAGTGTAAAACCGACCGCTGCGTTTTCGAGCGATTGCGTTCAACAAACAAGCTGGCTGCGATCACGACCGTAGCCGTCGTTTGCGAATGCAATCGCCATTGCACTTGAACTCTGTCACTTGAATGTACTTCAATAAAAGTTCACAAACCCAGTGGTTAGTTTATTACCTAATCGATGTCTCATCACAACTTCAGTGCGGTCGATTTCCCATTCGTCCGGTTCAGCACGAGGACTCAATGAGAATACGGCCGATGGGCGGTCACGTTTCGGAGCCGGATACAGCAAAGTGCACACGAGGCCGTCAGCAACTTTGGAATGATGATGAACAACCTCGGCGAGTGATTGGAATTTGGCGTCTGCGGTTACGAATAGCTGAAATTCACAATGCAATCCGCACACATCGTACAAACCATAGCACAGGTTATTACTCATCGGATCAGCAACGTTGGATGACAGCGACGCTGGGGAATTTAGCGACTTGGCGGTTTAGGCAAGCACGTAGCCAGTCCATCTTGCTAGACGGGCGAAATATTTTTCAGGAGGGTCATACAAGGCTTTTCGATGACTTACAAGGAAGGTTGAAAATTTTCAAAGGGGGCAAAATTCTTCTCAGACATACGAACGGCGACTCGAACTCACAGTCTACGGATCGTTAATCAAATGCTCTACCGCTGCGCTACGCTGCCCCCTTCTCCAATTGCTTTTATCAA
This sequence comes from Enoplolaimus lenunculus, assembly GCA_030248215.1. NCBI lineage: Eukaryota > Metazoa > Nematoda > Enoplea > Enoplida > Thoracostomopsidae > Enoplolaimus > Enoplolaimus lenunculus. The sequence goes on from JASANG010000287.1 coordinate 23,433, forward strand.
GAGTGGATGATCACTCTTTATAACAAGAGTGTGCAACTGGGTACTTTCTGTGTATTAGAATGTGTACCCGGCACGCGTTGCGTTTTTCCCTTACCCCCCTCATTTGGGGGGAGGGTGGGGTGTTGAAACCTTGAACGCAGGCAAACACTGTTGCGATACACAGTGCAAACACTGTTCGATTGTATTCTTGATTTAGGTTTGTTTAACTGAGTTCTGTGTGCAGTTGACCCCCCTAAATAACGGGGGTATGAGCAAAACGCAACGCGCGGTGGTACTTTTTATGCCACGCGTATTTTTGGAAGTTGCACACTCTTACTATCGACTCTTGCATTTTTATCAATAACTATTACGACGACTCGTATGCTGACTGCAAGCATGCATACATACAGTGTAATGCAATATTTGCGATGCGTAGCGCACACAACGGACAAACATGTCTCACATGCTTAGGGTTGTGCTATTTGACGCCGTGCCGTCCGTCACCCGCCCGGCGCGGTCCGTCACTATACGCTATCAGACGTGTGTAAAAAATTGCGTAAGACGCACAGTGACGGACGGGACGACGCCGTACGGCCAGCCTCGCGCCACCCCTACACGGTTGAAGTATGTGAATCTTGTCAAGTATTGACACTAAACAATGATCTTAACCAACTTTTCGTATCCAAATTCTTATTAATTATTTGTCCAGATTAACTGTTATCACCAAATTTGAATGTTGCCTCCTGTTTAAAATCGTCATCGCAAGCAGCCACGTCGACGTATTCAACTCATACAATCGGTTTTTGTCTTACAGAGCAGTTTATTATTTTGTTTCATCTTTCGGCTTTTTACAATACGTACGTCCTACCAAGAGTGCATGATACCCTTTAACAAGAGTATGCAACTGGGGACATTCTATGTAGAAAAAAATGTACCCAGCGCGCGTTGCATTTTTGGCTTACCCCCCTATTTGGGGGGGGGGTCAAAATCTCCATCGATGTTGAAATTCATGTACTAACGTATATACTAAAATGTGGTCCGATTATATTTTCGGTGTTGGCTGGCGGATACACGTGTAAAATGAACGTAAAATTGACCCCCCTAAAATGAGGGGGGTGGCCAAAAACGCAACCCGTGCCGGGTACATTCCTTAATACACAGAATGCGCCCAGTTGCACACTCTTGTTAGAGTGATCATCCACTCTTGGTCCTACTCATTCCATCCATTTAGGTACAACCGTCTAGCACCCTTGTGCGTTATCAAACCAAGACTTCGATACCCGTTGTCTTCCCACGCCGCACAAGCCCGTCACACATGTAACGCATGTGAGACATGCTTGTCCGTTATATGTGCACATGCAATATAGTACAGTGAACTGTATGTATGCTTGCTGGCAGCATACGGTCGACACGTATAGCCGACGAAAAATGCAGATGCACAGGCGGGCTGCGTGGCTCCGTGGTAGAGTATTCGCTCAAGGGTCCGTAGGCTGAGAGTTCGATCCCCGCTTTTCCAGCTGCTTAATTGAAAGGTCTAATTGTCCAGGTTCCTTCTTAGACTAACAACACATACGAAACTTGAGCTTAAACGTAAGCCTAAACCTAACGATAATCCTGACTCTCAACCTAAACACGTGATTTGGATTTATCCTTCCGCTACTAAAATCTATAACCCATCCCATCGATTGGGCCATGCAAAAATCAGGGGCGGAACGTTTTTCTGTGGGAGTGCAATAGAGTAAGATTAAGCTTTAGACTAATTTTTTTGCTTGGCTTAGGCTTACGCTTAGGCTTAGGAATAAACTCATTCTTACGCTTACGCTTAGACGTAGGCTTAAGCTTAGGCTTAGCAATATGCTTATAATACTGTTCCGACCCTGTTCTTTACATTGGCCAATCGATTTATGCACCACTTAGCCCCCCCCCCCCGATTTGTTCTAAAACGAAGACCTCCCCTATTTCGACAAGACTATACCTTGCCAGTCGAGGAGTCTTCGCTGATACGATAATGATAGACGCGTCCTTCGCATCGTAACGATATCGACAGTTGCCCGGGACTCGACTCCGACTCGCGAACAAGAAAACTGCCCGAAATCCCCGAACTGAGCAAGTATTCGGCTTCGCTGCGTGATATTTTCCCATGATACCTGAAACAATCACATTCATTGACGGAATAAGTAATGATATTGCAATTATGACCTGAGTTCATTATTATATTCTCAAATGCGTATAGCAGCATCTCGGTCAAGATCAAATTCAACAGTGGCAGTAACAATTTGAAATTTTCCGCTATTTTTTGTATTTTTTCAACTCCATAGTTATTGATTGTAATTTGCTATTTTAAAGCTGCTTATAAGTTGCGCAAGACCATGTTTCTGAGTATAATTTCAAACCAGGGACATTTTCGAGCGGAGGGGCGCGAGGATTTAGCAGCCTACAGGAAGGCGTCCACTAGCGAAATCCCAGAACAGTGACTAATACATCGAAACGAACCATGAGTATATGGTTTATTTGTCACAATCTATACCATGTCGTAGCCCAAGTCGTAATTCAACCCAATTCCAAATTGGTCCAGTCCAAAGCGGAATTACGACTTGGGTTAGTCCAAGGCGGAATTATGTCTGATAAAGCTGCGCGTTTTTGATTGGTTACTTGATAGTCATAAATCCTGTTTGATTCCATTTTGCTCAGTAAAACAAACTGTTTTTTGGTAGCCAACAGGTGGCGATTACTTAGCCAATCAGAAAAAAGTATTCGCATCAGCCAATCGTATTTGCTGTACAACTGTCTAAATTATGAAAGCGACAACGCTCAAGATACGTAATTTGGCGATCGGTCCAGCCAATTTTTGTGGTGACAAACTCGTGTAAACCAACGATATAACAAAAGCACATTCCTAACCCTAACGCTAAGGATAAACGTAAAGCCTAAGCGTAAGAATGATCCTATCATTAAGCCAGCCAATGTTACTTTTATGACCGTAACAATAGATTAAGCGTATTCCTAAGCCTAAGGCTAAGCCTAAGCAAAAAATGTAGTCTAGAACGTAAGCCTACTCTGTTACAGACCCACCACAAACCGGGACGGCCCTAAAAGTAACATGAGCCACGTTCACAATTTAAACAATTGAGAAGAGCGTCAAAATTGAAATCAGTAAGGGTAGCGCTCGACTTTGTCGTGCGGTGCCGTCCGTCATCGTCCGTCACCATGCAGTATCGTACGTGAGCGATTCGCTTACGATACCCACCGTGACGGACGGGCGGTGACAGATGAGTATAGCGCCACATCAAAGGCGGCGCTATATTTTTAAAAAATTTTCATTTCGTTCGGCTCCGTCCGTCACCGTGCGGTATCGTAATTTATCGAAAAGTCGTCCGTCAAGACACAAATGGACCATGTACAGCCAAGGGTTGTATAAGTAATACAAGCATATTCTAAGCCTAAGCCTAAGCCTAAGCCTAACCAAGACGTTTCGACGCTTAAGACGGGAAACTACTAAAAAATTGTCAACCGCTGCTTCATACCTATCACTATTCCACACTGTATCCTCAGTTGCATTCATTCGATTACAGCTTACGAACGACACCGCTGCCCCAGTCATTTCTTTCTGTACCCTAAAGCCTGTTCCACCACCCTCGTCTCGAACACCGACGACACAACCTGTATCGTCACTACATGCAGTATTTGTTCGTCGCAAATGACTTTTAGCCGCGACAACCACTTGTGGTGTGACTAACGCAACCATACTTCCCCCAAACGGTCTGGTCGCCGCCCCACCACAATCGATACCCGATGCTTTACCCCGTTTGCTACTCTTACTACGACTCTCAGGCATCACCCGACCCGCCGCGTCACCGGAATCTCCGCCACCCGTAAAACTCGCCAATGTCCTAGTGCTCGCTGAAAGGCCTATCGCAATCCGAGCATTCAGTGACCGATCCCTGCTTTCAGCACCTCGTTTCAGCCCACGATGATCCACTGATGAAGCTTGATTTTTTCGGTTCCACAGCGACAGCTGTTGTTGTTGAAACCGAGCAACGTTGGCTGACGAACTGCAACCAGCAGCAATGCTAGCGCCGGAACCAGCATCAACAGGTGGCGACTTCCGGTGTCGGTTTCGCCTCAAATCCAACGTACTCGAACAGCCGGCAAAAATTGTACGATTTCGGCCTCTACCATCCTGACAGGCTGTACCTACGCGTAACTTTTGTGGTTGTGACTCCAAATCAAATACAGGTTTCTTCTCCGGGGCGAAATGGCCCGCGACGCCGTTAGGTCTAGACGCTGATCTTTGTTGACGCGACTGTGCCAGTTTTGAATCCACAGGGCAGACAGCGATATGATGGCGATGGTGATGTTGTTGTGACTTGCTATTTCCAAAACTACTACTGCTGTCTTCGCTACTATCGTTGTTCTTCGCAAAGCGGCTGGTGTCAAAACGGCTAGTTTGCAAGCAACCCTTGTCGCAAGATTGGCTGCTACAGGTACTCGTCTGGTTGCTATGGAAACCCATTCGGTTGCTATGGCCATTCGTCTGGTTGCTATGGGAATTGGCTTCGTTGTTACGGAAACTCGTTAGGTTCCGATGGGAACCCAATTGGTCGTCATGACGACACGTCTGGTTGCTATGGGAACCCATTTGGTTGCCATGACGACACATCTGGTTGCTATGGGAACCAGTTCGGTCGTCATGACGACACGTCTCGTTGCTATGGCAACAAGTCTCGTTACTATGGTCACAGTGTTCGCGTTCACGCCGATTTCTACCGTTGCTATGCCCGACATCGTTACTAACACTGCCACAAGTGTTATTGTTGCCATGGCAACGACGATCGTTGCAGTTCAGCGAGCATGATCGATCTTGGTCGTTCATACGTTTTTCGACAACGATGGGCGACGAATTTTGCAATTGCGTCAACGGCATCACACTGACAGTATTTGACGACTGTCGTGATACGACGACGTCTTTGTCGAAATTTAAACTCATCAAACTTCCTAGCAACGATTTCATTATTTCATCACAACCCTGGCTGTTTTTTAAGTGAACACAAAAAAGTCTTTAAAACTACATAATATTAAAGCTATAACAATTGGATAATTACGCTTCAATCAAAATAATTTACACCCCCCCAGATACCTACAAAATGATTAATTTCAATAATTCCTCTCCCCCGTACACACATTATTTACTGTTTAATATTTCGAACCTAAACCTAAACTTAAGCTTAAGCATAAGATTATCCGTACGCCTAAGCCTAACCGTAAACCTACAATATTATTGCAGTTTTTATCTGGGGGGCGGGGTGAGTAAACAAGTACTGACGCCCGTTTTAACCACGTTGGCTACTAAAGACTCTTACACGACCATGACATCCATACCCCAGCCCAAGCATCAAAACGTTTTCTGTACTTAAATCACAGTCGCATGGCTTAAAATTTGGTGTTCTACAACAAAACAAATTCTACTAATAATAATCACAACTTTAACTGTCATCCGAACTTTTAACAAGAAAATAACAACAAAATATCAGACAATTCGAAATCGTTTACCCGCGCGTCTCCTACCGACCACCTCCCTCAGACCTACAACAGCATCACATAAATGACTCCGTGGGACGGTCGAAGACGGGGACACACAACCTCCCTGGCCACCGCTCTCCCCGAAACACCCAACAAACCCCCACATTTCAATCTGGTAAAACGTGAGCGACACCCACATAAAAAACCCATTTTTAAGGTCTGTCTCCCTGCTCAAAAGATCACAGGATCGCCGCCAATGAACAGAGTCCATCGAGTAATATATGAAATAGTTTTAAGACATCAAAAATGGCAGTTCAAAAGAACACACGCCGCTGCATGATCATGCGCGCGCCCCTTAAACTTTTATCTGAACACAACCACTGATCTTTCGTCCGAATAAATTCTTATCAATGAAAAAAAACCGAGTCATAACTGATTTCATCAGTAATATATTAACACAGAAAGAAGAAGAAGAAGAAAAAGAAGAAGAAGAAGAAAAAGAAGAAGAAAAAGAAAAAGAACAACAACAACAACAACAACAACAACAAGAACAACAACAACAAGAACAACACCAACAACAACAACACGACAATAAACAACAACACCAACAACAACAACACGACAATAAACAACAACACCAACAACAACAACAACAACAACAATAATAATAAAATAGAAATAAAATGGAAATAAAAAATAAAAATGATTCTCATAAAAATATCGCATTTTGTTCAATCAAATTCACGATTTATTTAGTATTCAGCACCGTAGACAGACACACACAGAAACCTTAACATTGTGACCAATGAAAACGCATGAAACGAAACAGTTAACAGCACGCCGCTACACAGAAGTATGGTATAAAAAGTGTAAGATACCATGGTGCGCGGCAAAATTTCAAAACAAACAATCGGCATCGGCAAAAATTTGGGTATCCGCACATCCCTAATTAAAAGATATAGGAATCTATACATCTACAAAGAGCTGCTAAACGTCTCTGTCCGAGGTCAAGTTCCAGCGGTTCACCGGATTCGCTTCCTGCGCCACCGCATCCATTAAATTTTGATAAAAAAATTAAAAAATTTTCCATTTCACAAAATTAAACCAGTTTGTTTGTGTACACTCAAACAAGACTATTCGCTGCTTAAACGGTACGTAAAACAACAGTTGAGCAGACGCCACATTTTAGCACATCCACAAAACAACCCCAGCCCCCTCCGCAACAACAAATTCTTAGCAGTCGGCCGGCTCCGATGGCACGAAGACTTCCATTCGTATCGTTGAAAAAATTTCGGCCCGGAAACGGCTTTTTCTAACGAAGGGGGCACATCACCGACAGGACCCCCACCCCCTCGTCCCGCTCCCTCGAGTTTCGAGCTTGAACGCATCATTTTTACGAAACGCGTCAATGTCTTCCTGTCTTATATCATCCGCAATTACAGCACAGCGTCTACTTAACAGCGAAAAAACGCCTCATCCCACCAGCCGCAACGACGTATCAGCGTTAGCTTCTGCTACATTATAAAATTTCCACAGAACACAACTATACATCATCTACAGAGAACAATAAGATTTTCTGAAACAATACAGGGGTGAGTTGTTAATTCACCTACGTATAGATCGTTCAACTACCCCCCCCCCCCACACACCTGGGTGCAGCCGGAATTATAATTTACCGGAACAGGAATTTGAAAAAATTACCGGAACCGGAAAATGAAAAATACATGCCACCGAAACATTCATTTTAATTTTCTTTTTTGCAACATTATTGGTGAAATAATGCTAGTTGGAGATGATAACTATTCACTTTATCTGCTGTATTTTAGATTTTCATAATCAATGGAAGCGAAATCTGCCTTCGATGGCTTATTTTAGGCGATTGTCAACGTATGCATACTATACTAATGAAACCTATTTAATTTTGATCGTCATTTTTTAGTAAAATATCTTAATTTCCACCGACCAAAGTTTAATCCCGCAAATTTTAATTCTCCGGTAAAAAAAATTACCGGAACCGAAAGCTCAAAAAATAGCCGAACCGGAAGCTGAAAAAATGCCGCAACCGGAATTCCGGTTGCACCCTGCCCCACATCAATTTAGGTTTCGTGTCTGAAGATCCCAAACGTTACCAAAACGTTACGTAGTTAAGTTATTGACAATACCAAGATATAATCAACATCAATTGCCAAACCAACAGGGTGCACAGCGACCAGGCTAATATTAATTTCACACTGACAGTTTAGCTGCCGGTGACCGGCCTTCAACGGTCATTCCTAAACTTGGCATTTTTGTCCACCAGAGAGGTCGTTATGCATTTTTTCAGTTGGTAACAAACACACCCGCCAAGCCTTGCGTAATGATTATCCAGAAAATGAACCACTTTCCCGAAATCCTGACTACGCCCGCGTCTTGAACGGCAACTGTTAGGCCCGAATTAAGCCTTCTGAACTGTTATCCCGGAATCAAACCTTCCACAAAATCCATTTCGTTCGCGACGCCACCTCAAGTAAAAAAACCAGCTTAAAAACTAAAACAATGTAAAATACACAGAGAAAAGAGAGAAGAGAAAGAGTGAGAATTGTGTCTAGAAACAAATACAGTAAAACTAGAAAAACCGTAGCAAAAAGTAAAAAAAAACTAGAAAAAAATGGGATACAGTCATTTGTTATTTAAATATACTAAAACAATACGTACATTTCCATTGTCATTAATTTCACATCAACACACACATACATACATACATACATAACGGATCGGCGACGTTCCGCCCGGAAATAAATTTAACTGCACCAAGAATCAATCAACGGCGTAGCGACGAAGAGAATTTGAAGTGGTCAAACCATCGTTTTGTGATTTTTTTGTCAAGAGATTTAAGCCCCATTCGCACTTGCAGCTGCAACTTGCACGAAATACTTGCAGCTGCAACTTGCACGAAATACTTGCAGCTGCAACTTGCATGAAATACTTGCAGCTGGAAGAGTATTTTCAAAGGAACATTCCGATTCATCAATCAAACTGCAGGTGCAAGAAATTCAAACGATTTGCAACTGCGTTCACAGGTGCGAATTAAATTCAATAGCATAAATTCTAGTGAATAATTTGTAGCTGCAAGAACTTCAAAGCTGCTTTGTGACCAAACTTGCACATGCAAGCTGCACGTTCAACTTTTTGCTGCAAAAACTTGCACGTGTGAATAGGGTTTAATGGGTTTTTCAGTTCTCCAATATCACAGGCTACACCCATGCAAGAACCGGAACTGTCCAAGGTTAATGTTTATAGCCGAACCTAAACGTTATCGTGGACGACCGGTTGATGCTCCAAACGCTACAAAACTCCAAAGCATCATGAGCAACGACGCGTACGTATCTAAATAACATCCTGAAATGTCACTCCGAACCAAACGTAGCAACCGGAAATCGAAATAGTAATTTCCGCCGGTACTAAATTCGTATATTTAAACGGTTTTGGAATAAGTTACAAGCATTTCGCGACAAGACTTGGGAATATTCTTGCTTAAATGACCGCTTAAACAACTAAAAACACAAACACGAAGCCAATTTTAGCCCAGCACAGAGTTTGCTGGAGCCTGCCCCCCCATCATACCCACTTAGAATTGCGCTATACTTGACGTCCGGCGCCGTCCGTCACCATACGTTATTGTACGCGGACGGACTGCGTCGGACAATGACGGAGGGCGCCGTAGGGATCACGGACGGCGTCGTACGGATGACGGACGGCTCCGCACGTCAAACAAAAGTAGGTATAGCGCAAACCCTTATGGGATGATAAAGTAGCCCCCAAACAGACCTGTACTAAAACGTGGCTGCGGATTTGCTATGACAGACCCAACACTGTCACTCTTATATACACAATGTCCACAATCAATAATGCTGACGTCATACGCAGATTGGAATTTAGAAACCAGGGGTCACGACCTTCACTTTAAACATTTCGTAAACGGGTTCGTGTGTTCCAAACTGAAAAATGACTAAAATGATACGCATGTACCTTCACAAAAATCCACAAAAATCCCAAGGAGTTTAGTTGACTCTTGACCCCCCGTCGCCGTCCCGGTGACATATTTACTTTTCAAGTTAAAATCTGAATGAAACTTTCAACTATACATAATTATCGCTGATAAGCATATAGTATACATATTCGTCGACGAAACTACATTAGCATGGATATATATATATCTAGTTTATGACTCAATTTCAAACTAATAATGTGTTATCTGTATTTTATCAGATTATACGTCCAATTGAAAAATAATACACAAAAACAATTACTGAAAAAAATAATACACAAGAACAATTTTACTGAAAACGTTAATTCACACGGCCCAGGGGGTTCGCTCAGCCTCAAACACCATTTGAAAAACTTTGCTGGTCCACTAGAAACGTTATAGTCTCGCTTGTACGACTTGTTATTTCAACCGCATACCTCTCGTACCATTATTTTGCCCCACAGAGTAAGTTGAGCTCAGGCTACAGGCCTGAGTCGTCAACTCGTCGTCAGCAATGCGCTTATGACAATTCAACACCTGTCCGCGCCTACACAGATTATTCAGATGATGGGTTGTAGTAGGAGCTAAGAGCTACGATACAGGTTGGTTTTGGGCAGATTTTTGGGTAAATAAACAAGATATATTGATTGTACTACTCTGGTTGGACAAAGTTGGTGTCATTTTTGAGTTAAAATTGCTTAATGACCTCGTTTCGGGTTTTGTAATTGGTCAAACGCCTCGTTTTGGGTTATTCTTCGCCCCGACACTCAAATTTAGTTCATTTCCGCTCTAATTTCCACTCGTTCGCGTTATGCTCACTTGATGATTACCCGGCGTCTTCTAAAACCGAAACTGATGGCAAAGACAAACTTTAAGCACATTTGCATCGTTCCCATGAACATTTCGCGTTTAAATTTGACCTTTTTTTTGAACAATTCCTATATTCAGGCACGTCGAGTCAGGAAAACATTTGGCCCCGCAAATTGTTTTGTCGTTACCATCACTGACACAGGGTTTTCAGCTGACGACTCACGCGGCACTACGTTTTCCGCCGACATCGAAAATTCAATAGTTATACACAGGGTGTATAACCGGAACACCTGTTCCGGTTCTATCATTTTTCACCTTCCAGTTCCGGTAATTTTTTACTGGAATTTAAAATTCCGGTATTAAAATTTGGTCGGTGAAAGATAAGATATTTTACTAGAAAAATGACGATTAAAATTAAATAGGTTTCATTAGTATAGTATGCATACGTTGACAATCGCCGAAAATAAAGCATCGAAGGTAGATTTCGCTTCCGTGGATAAGGAACATCTAAAATACAACTGATAAAAGTGAATACTTATCTCCAACTACGGTTATTTCACCAATAATATTGTAGAAAAGAAAATTAAAACGAATTTTTCGCTGGCATGTATTTTTTCCGGTTCTGGTTCCGTTTCCAGCATTTTTTCAAATTCCGGTTCCGGTAAATTGTAATTCCGGTTGCATCCTGGTTATAAATTTAAGGTCAGTGATAATGATGGTCCACAGGGAAACGTGACAGACAGGGCCTCTTAAACCCTCCAAAACCGGGAAACAGTGATTGGAACACTGATCAACTGGAAGGTTGAGAGACCGGGAGATGGCCAATGGACCAGCACAAAAGCACTCAGAATCGATGATCTCGGATTGCTCCCAAGTTTTAATCGGTGGACGTACACGCTTTCAATGGCGGATTTTGACATCCTTCAGTGCGACCGGACAGTTTCTGCACTCCAAAATTTTAGTTTTAACGCGGATTTTGGAAATGAGACGGCCACGTTTCTACAAAATATTTCGAATAAGGAAAACTGCTGCGCTATTAAACTGAAAAAATGACCAAAACCTTTTGGATAAATATCTCACAGAGAGGTTTTGACCACGGACCCTCCTACCACTGGGTTTATACAATTCCATTAAGTGGCCAATCGATCAGAGTGCAAACGGATAGTAAAAATAACGGAAACGGAAAACAGATATTAAAGTATATTTAAAAGTTTCAAAAATGTTTTATTTTTATGCCAACACAATTGAGACGTGCATATATTCACCGGGTTTTTTTCAAAGATTCGAGAGAAAAAATGGCACAGGCACCGAAATTCTTAAAATTTTGGTGGAACTTCGTAATTTTTATTTCAGTTCAAACAAAGAAATGAAATTAATAGCGTTTCAACTGACTGTTATGTGCAAAAAGTATCGGCAAAGAATCAGCAATTTTTTGCCGTTTTTTGCAGTGCCAATATCGATACTCACGAAAAGTGCCGATTATTACCGATGCCGATGCCGATTAATCGGCACATCCCTATTGCAACCAATATACACCAATACAGAACCGTAAATGCAATAACAACTTACGTACTTGGACTAATTCTAGTCAATTGAAAACTAGAAAAATATTTCAATATTTCGCCTATAATTCACAAACGCATGCTTTGATATACAATTTGAAAAAATTCAAATGTAAAAATAATTATATACCACTTTATAACAACGAACTCGTCCTAACTCTCTATCTCTCTCTGTTACATTTCAACGACTCTGTTTACGTAATAAGAATAGCGATACAGCGATCAGAAAACAGTTTGCCGGAGGACGGGCTTCCGAACTCCGGCACAAAATCGACCAGTGGCCGATCCGGGGCGCTGGGATAGGCGGATATACCCCCGCAACCCGCCATGCAGTACTTTACAAGCTTGCGATGCGAATGGTTTATCTGAAGCTCGAAATGTGTTTTATGGCAAATTCAAATTAGGTTATACAAGTATAAATGAAGCTGACATCACAATTTCAAAATTTTTAGCGTTGTCGACGCAACCAGTCAAATTTGATATATCACAAAAATTTTTGGACTCGCGTTTTTAAAAAAACTGTAAGCCTTCGAAACAACACTGGGTCCAATCCACCGCTGCAATCAACGTCGTTTGTCTCCGGGGCAGAAAATTGAGCTCCGGCTCCGGTTGAATTGTTTTTCCGGAAGGTTTCTGGCAATTCGAGGACGTGTGTAAAATTTGGCGCACTCTGTCTTCTGGGATGTTAGGATGCTCAAAAATTGCAGCAGCTATCGCGGCCCAGGTTACTCAGTTTGAATCTCTGTGGTTTGGCAAGACCATATATATGCCAATACCCGAAAAACCTGATCGAAATGCCATTTCCATAAACGGCTTCAAAAAATAACCAAACCCGAAGCCAAATAGAAGATCATCACAAAACTATTTCAAAGTAAAAATTACCTTGTCGTAGTGGGCAGGATCGACTCAACGTGCCAAGTCCCCACGAAACTAGGCCCGTAGCCAGCTCAGCTCAGCTCACCTTGCTGCTAACGGGGGGGTGGGGGCAAAAAAATTTTTTCAGGAGGCGCATACAAGAGTTTTCGTTGACTTACAAGTAAGGTTAAAAATTTTCTAGCAGGTGCCATTTTCCGAGGGGGAGGGGTGGGGGAGAGCTGAGCCCCTTCATCCCTGACTGCGGGCCCACCGCCCGAACCTCATCCAAACCTATCAATGATCACATGTTTCCATTTTAGATATAAATAAAAAAGTTGTCAACAAAAACACACGAGAAACAATTTTTCTTCGATATACCACCACCATGTGAGTATATATATTCCTATATATTTCTACCCACACAACCCCTTTTTTCGTATATACTCAGCGGCGAATCCAGAAATTTCTGACAGGGGGACAACTTACCATTTTATCACAAAAAACTTTCCGACCGCACCTGCCCCCCCCCCCCAATCTGGATCCGCTAGTGTATGCACTATTACAATTGGCAACACAGTAAATTCAACCACAACGCGAATAACAACAAATCATTATCACCAGCTTAAGATGAACATTTCTTAAATTTCAACTTACTCGATTATTTTCAACTCAAACTACTCGAGGTATTCAACAAACGACTCTCCTCCAAGCTCATGTCGACGATTCCCTGGTTCGTGGAATGTCGTCCCTATCTGCCTTGGTATCCTACCAACCACGTGAACGACTATTACTTTCGGATTCTAACAAAAAATATTAAAATTCTGTTAAGATTTTAAAAACTACAACAACAACAAACAAACAAACAACAACAAACAACAAAAACAACAACAGTAGAAAACAGCCACAATAAAACCATGTGAGTAACGAATTGTCATTTTTGATTGATAAATCCTTATTTGTAAATAAAATCTGTAAATAAATAAATACACTGCAACGAGGTAAATTAACATATCGACAGTTTCGACTCGGGATTCTGTTCAAAACGTACCGAAACAACTTGTACAGTATGCCAGCACCCACCCACACTGGATTTTATTTGACAGAACGTAAAAGACCACCTGCCCCCCCCCCACACAAACCCCGGACTGCTGTCGATTATTATATCTGCAGCTTAACTTATGCAACTTCAACAATGTCATGCGTACACCAGGTAACTTTTGAGGTGGCAGTGGGATGAATACTGAAGCTCGTTTTGACTTCAGTGGCCCAGAGCCTATTATATTTATTCAATAATTTAAGACTGGGTACACTTTTTGACAAGCGGGGATAAACAAGTACCGATATTATTCGCCCTTTAGTGCTGAAATTAGATTGCTTTTAATCTTAATAATTAGTGAAATATTGTAAAAGGTCCAAATTTAGGCTTAATTAATTATGCAAGGATGAATACTGAAGCTCGTTTTGACTTCAGTGGCCCAGAGCCTATTATATTTATTCAATAACTTAAGACGGGGTACACTTTTTGACAAGCGGGGATAAACAAGTACCGATATTATTCGCCCTTTAGTGCTCAAATTAGATTGCTTTTATTCTTAATAATTAGTGAAATATTGTAAAAAGTCCAAATTTAGGCTTAATTAATTATGCACATTAGCCTGTAGCTAATAAACGGCTTACAATATTAAAACCCCAAAGCGAGGTTAACACCTCAGGATAATTGGCTTTCAAACGAAAAAAGTTTATCCAAATCGGTTCAGCCGTTCGTGAGAGTCTTTTCGGACGGACAGACGGACGGACGGACGGACATCCACCTTTCCACCCCAGAGTACAAAACATAAAACGCTTCGCGAAACTGCGAGCTTCGCTCCGAGTTTCCCTTCGCTCAAAAACTGGTATTTCCAATTTTTACACGTCATCCACGGGTAAATCGTCGTGCCTTACGCCAGACCCGACACTCACAAGGACTATGATGACCACCCATGATCAATTTATGCAAAGTTCACAATAACTTTTGAGTGACTGTCACCGATTTGCACCAGTGGTAAGGGTTACTTCATGTACACATTTTAAAATGTACACTCATTAGCTTCACCCTAACGACTGTTTCTCCGTTAGCCTCCAGTTTGAGTTTTGAACAATTCAATTTGTAGGTACATACCAAGGTTCTTGTAAATTTTCGCCCAGTTTGACAATATATATCTACGTACAACTCTCCTCGTGATTCGACAATTCTCTCAAAATTTAGCATCGCTGGAGTACAAAAACGTACCCATAGTACCCGTAGCTCGTCGCCCGAACCGCGAGCTTCAAAATGGAACCCCAACCAGATTCGTCGACTATGAAATTTTTTCAATTTTTCACGAACGTAATTAAGATAACTTTGATTGGACCTAAAAATCGAATTTTTCAAAAACTAAAATTTGAAATAATTACAACAATAATAACAATAATAATAAAAATAATAATAATAATAACACCACCACCACCAACAACAACAACACCACCACCAACAACAACACCACCACCAACAACACCAACAACAACACCAACCACAACACCTTTGATCCACTTAGTACTCATTTAAGTAGACCTATTCTCAAATCCCACGACTTCAAGTCCGCCGCTACATACTACTTCAAGTTTGAATAAGTGTAAATCTCGGCCGGCGAACACAAGACAAAAAAATAAGCAATAATCGTCACAAAAAACAACAACAACAACAAAAACAACAACAACAACAACAACAACAACAAAAACATGAGTGCACTCCACTGTATAATACCGTATATAAAACACTCAAACGATAGCACTTCGAAAACAAGGTCGGCAGGTCAAATATAAATACAATAAAACATTAAGTGTCATACGCTACGCTTATTATGGACCAATGTCCGTTGTTCCCTGAACAATTCTGTAATCACAACTGAAAACGAAAGTGCACCCGAAATTCCGGTTCCGGCATGCTATCACCTTCCGGTTTTGATTCCGATAAATTTTTAGTACTTGAATTAAACATTTCCGGTATTAAATTTTGGTTGGTGGAAATCAAAGCATTTTACTAAAAAGTGAAGATAAAACTAAAAATAAATTTGTGTAGTTGGAAACTTGGGCGATGACGATTGCAACGAAAAGCACATAAAAGGTCCGTTTCCGCCAGAAAAAAACCCTTTCGACCGCCTGTGTCATTCGACTGACGGACGGCGCCGGACGATGACCGACGCGCCGCTACGACAATCATAACGCCATCGTAATTACGCCAAATTTATCTATATTATTAAAGCTGTAATGTCCCACATACGTATTTTGTGCAGCGTTCCAGCTGTTGTTGTTGTTGTTGTATGCAAATCAGAGCACATACGTATACAGTTTGAAAGCCAATAAAACAAGATGTAGTAAAGAAGTAAAGATATCAGACGTTATACTAAACTTAATGAAAATTCCTGCACAGTTTTCAGATAGGAATAAAATTATTTGAGAGAAATACATTTAGGGTTGCAAATATGCCGCCACGTTGACTAGTCCATACAATTACAGCTGAAATACCCCACATACGTATTTTGGGCAAGTTTCCAACATACTTTGTTTAAAAAAATACTTTTATAGCACATACACGTAATTTTGTTCCACAATTAGAAAATTTGCATACAGCCTTTCATGCATTCGCTAACATTTTTGCGCGTTGCTCAAAGTTGGACGACTAGTAACAATTATTAAACGACGTAAGTACCGTGCATATACTTAAATTATAGGAATTATTCCGAAATAGCATCAACTTGTGGTGGTATCGTAGTCGAACCGGCACCATCATACATACTAATGGGCCGATAATACTACCGCCTGGTTTAGACACATCCCTAAATAAAAGCGAAAAGTAATCTAGAATGCTAAATAGCACCAAATCTACTTGTATCATACAAAATATCCACTCAACCATTTCAATATTAATATCCGATTTCTTACACAAACAGAAACACCACCCATAGACCTTAAGATACAAATTAAGCATAATTAGCATACAATACAATATATACAGGGATGTCATGGCGTTGGTGATCCTCATGGAGTGCAGGGAGCAGTGTGGGTGGAATGGCGATGAATTGAAAACTGACGAGGGTCGCCATCTCACCGCGGGATGAATTTTGTATCTTATACATATTGGGGCCAATGTAAAGAACAGGAGCGGAACAGTATTATAAGCATATTCCTAAGCCTAAGCCCAAATCTAATCGTAAGAATGAGCATATTCCTAAGCCTAAGCCTAAGCGTAACAATGAGCATATTCCTACGCGTAAGCCTAAGCCCAAATCTAATCGTAAGAATGAGCATATTCCTAAGCCTAAGCCTAAGCGTAAGAATGAGCATATTCCTACGCGTAAGCCTAAGCCTAAGGCTAAGCGTAAGAATGAGCATATTCCTAAGCCTAAGCCTAAGCGTAAGAATGAGCATATTCCTAAGCCTACGCCTAAACCTAATCGTAAGAATGAGCATATTCCTAAGCCTAAGCCTAAGCGTAAGAATGAGCATATTCCTAAGCATAAGCCTAAGCCTAAGGCTAAGCGTAAGAATGAGCATATTCCTAAGCATAAGCCTAAGCCTAAGGCTAAGCGTAAGAATGAGCATATTCCTAAGCCTAAGCCTAAGACTAAGCGTAAGAATGAGCGCAGTCCTAAGCCTAAGCCTAAGCCTAAGCGTAAGAACGAGCATATTCCTACGCCTATGCCTAAGCCTAAGGCCAAGCAAACAAAATCAGTCTAAAGCTTAAGCTAACTCTTTTCTAGTCCCACAGAAAAACGTTCCGCCCCTGATCTTTACATGAGCCCATACTGGTATCATAAATTTACCCACGACGTAGTTCTCTACATCTCGGTAATTTACACGATAAGCTGATAAGCGTCACTCAGCTTCTCGTATACGCAAGCCATCGTTCACGATACTGCAAGGTTACAGAGTTCCCAGCTTTCTCATCACGAGTGGCCTTCACAGTGCTGTTGTGAAGACAAAGTGGGTGGGTGGGTTCACATGGACCGTCATTTTTCAGGCAGGTGGTTCTTACGCCGACCGTAGACTTTAATTTCGTAAAATGCTACATTCTCTAGAGGCATTTAAGACATTTTTCGTCAAATTTGGATTGAATGTTTCGCGCACGTTTATGGCAGTCTCTACAAATGTGCTAAATATGTTCAAAGTATAATTCGGACACAATTTAAGCACTTTATAACCAAAAAAAGACGAAATCTTTCCAACTAATAAATAAATAAATAAATAAACAACCAAACACACAAACAAACAAACAAATAAATAAATAAACAAACAAACAAACAACTTACCAGGAATGTTTTTCGTTGCTATCAGACGGCACAACATATGAACTTGGCACCCATCCAATGGCACCTTCTGCGGCCGATGATAACGACGATGGCAGAAGATGGCTGACATCGGTGGTGGCGGCCACTGTCGTCGACTCCATCCCGGCCACAGCTGTCGCCGCCGCTGATTTGATCAGTTGCGCTTGACACCATTCGCCAGTTTTATTATAGTTGAGTACGCGAAGTTGATCCCCTGTAAGTAAAAAAAGTGTTACATACTCGCACACGCATATGTGGTTTACCAATCTGCTATTCAGGCCAATTACTAATTGACCTTGGCCAACCTGCTATTTTATGTAATAGCTGTGTTGCCTGGGCTACACTGCTACTGAACTAAGAGACCAATCAGATTTGGTTATTTGGACAGACGCAAAACCGTTAACCAATCAGCGTTCGTTTTACATCACTGTTGTTTTGCTACATCCCACAATCGCTATTTGGCACAGGCCAAACTACAATTTGCTGCGAACAACAAAATTGGCCTGTGCAAATTGGTAATTAGCCTGAATAGCAGATTGGCCTACGACACAATGCAAAATAGGTTATTTCTTTTCAGTTAATTATTACTATAAACATAAGTGGAAAAATGGGAACCATGGGAACCTTTACATTGGATAGATAGAGATATATCCAATCCGGAAATTTCTATACAAACAACAACCCGCACTTTAACCAGGATTTAGAATATAAACTTCGATATCCTTCAGGTCGGAAAAATTTCCTTTTATGCGATTGTACGGTTCCGAAATGAAATCGTGGCTACGATCGGTCCTGCAGGGGGTGTGGGGCAGTCCCCTTCACACAACTGTAACAACCGAAAAACTTTTCACGACGTACGTATATTTTTTATTGTGTTGTTATATTTCATACGTATATAATTTTTTTGAGTTGATGATGACGTAGGTATTCCGTTTCCGCTTTACTAATTCCCGGTTGCGTCCATCTGTCGGATCCAAAATTTTCCGGTGGGAAAAATAGTTTTTTGTGTTCCGAAATTTTAAACTTTTGAAACGCATTTTTAGCGAAATTTGTCGTTGTTATTGGAAGATTTACGAAATGCACAGAAAATGCAATATTTTTGCATTTTGCGTTGTCATTTAGCAGCGCCATATTTCCACCACATATTTAGACTTCAAAACACACATTTTTGCGCTTCTGATCAACTGCTAACTGTTCGGATCGACAAATTTTCAGCACGGCAAGGACGTGAAAAGGGATACATCCCGCAATCGCGAATGGACCAGCCACTGGTTGATCCACAAGGAGTTCCTTCCAACCTTAAGTCCACAAATACGTACTTACAACCATTTTGCCTGTTCAAACTTTTGAAACGCTTACAATCCTCATCTGTGTCAATGTCAACCATCTCAATGGATACAGTTGCTACCACTGAAGGATCAAAATTAGTACAAAGTTTAGGGCGGATTTACTATTTGGACAAACAGAAAGCCTTATTAGAAACGGCCGACCAAAAATGAAATTAAAATTTTTCAAAACATTTAATGAGGGCAACAGCGGCCCCAATTGGCCCACATAAAAATGCCTTCCGGCGGCATCCGGTACCGGTCCATCTGGCGATTAAATGCTTTGTCGACACAACGCATAATACGACGTCTACCCTATACTTACGCGTATATAAACACTTGGCCTAAAATAGATTCAAAGCGACCCGCAACTATGCCGCAAGTGACACACCTTATAAACCCGATTATGATTAATGGTTTCCGGTTCCGGTTCATACATTTGTGACTTACGAGGTGTGTTGTTTCTACGTTTACCTATATGGCGGACATGTAACGCCTATAGAGTCAACAAGTAAACATGAATTCAACCGGATAACATGTGTTTTGAATATAACCGTCGGATTTCTTCAGACAACAAACACATGTTTCAGTTACCCGTCATGACACTGAGCTAATTTTGACTTGCAGTGTTCGGTTGTATAACGCTTATGCAACTTCCACAAAATGCGTACACCAGGTCACTTTTGACTTCAGAATCCAGCACACTTAAGAGCTTCAGCATCCATCCAGTATACTGAAAGCAAAAAAGCTTCAGTGATTGTTAACAGGCGTAACGATACTGTTGGGCGAAGAATTGCCGTAGTACACCTAAGTTAACGCTTATGCCTAAGCTTAGGCTTACACTAAAGATAACGCTTATGCCTAAGCTTAGGCTTACACTAAAGATAACGCTTATGCCTAAGCTTAGGCTTACACTAAAGATAACGCTTATGCCTAAGCTTAGGCTTACACTTAAGATAACGCTTATGCCTAAGCTTAGGCTTACACTTAAGATAACGCTTATGCCTAAGCTTACACTTAATATAACGCTTATGCCTAAGCTTAGGCTTACACTTAAGATAACGCTTATGCCTAAGCTTAGGCTTACACTTAAGATAACGCTTATGCCTAAGCTTAGGCTTACACTTAATATAACGCTTATGCCTAAGCTTAGGCTTACACTTAAGATAACGCTTATGCCTAAGCTTAGGCTTACACTTAATATAACGCTTATGCCTAAGCTTAGGCTTACACTTAATATAACGCTTATGCCTAAGCTTAGGCTTACACTTAAGATAACGCTTATGCCTAAGCTTAGGCTTACACTTAATATAACGCTTATGCCTAAGCTTAGGCTTACACTTAAGATAACGCTTATGCCTAAGCTTAGGCTTACACTTAAGATAACGCTTATGCCTAAGCTTAGGCTTACACTTAAGATAACGCTTATGCCTAAGCTTAGGCTTACACTTAAGATAACGCTTATGCCTAAGCTTAGGCTTACACTTAAGATAACGCTTATGCCTAAGCTTAGGCTTACACTTAAGATAACGCTTATGCCTAAGCTTAGGCTTACACTTAAGATAACGCTTATGCCTAAGCTTAGGCTTACACTTAAGATAACGCTTATGCCTAAGCTTAGGCTTACACTTAAGAGAACGCTTAAATTTACTCAAAACGCTTTACGATACTGTTGAGTGACGGGTTGTCGAGCGACGAACTGTTGTCGGTAGATTGTTTAAACACATGAATTGTTTTCATATTTGATACAAATAACAAACAAACAATAAATGTCGGCTGCGTCGTATTTTGCAACATTTAAACAGCATCGTTAAATCACTTTTAATTCGAACGTCAAAAGTTAAATTTCAATCCATCTGCAGCAACATCACAGTTCAACACTGCGTTTAGCAAAACAAACAACAGCTCAAAATCGTTATTTGTCATCTTATGATCGGTTGTTATTGATGTTGCTTTTTGTTGTTGTTTTTGTTGGTTGTTTTTTTGTTGTTGTTGTCGTTTTTGTTGTTGTTGTTGTTTTTGTTGTTGTTGTTTTTGTTGTTGTTGTTGTTGTTGTTGTTGTTTACACGTTTTAATTCCCATGCGAACTCAGTTTTTCGGCGTTTAATCAGTCATAACTGAGTATGTGAGCCTTAGTCTGAGTTAATGGGTACAGGTCAGGGTGCAACCGGAATTACAATTACCGGAACCGAAACCGGAATTTGAAAATTTTACCGGAACCGGAAAATGAAAAATGCATTTCACCAAAAATTTCATTTTAATCTTATTTTTTGCTCTATTATTTGTGAAATAACCTTAGTCGAACATAGGTTTTATTTTATTTGTTGTATTTTAGCTTTTCATCATCGACTGAAGTGAAATCCACCATCAATGGCTTATATTCGAAGTACAAGTGGCTTTCAAAAGAGATTCTTAAAAATTAGCAAAGTTAAGAAAACGGCCAAATTATAACACTGGAATTTTTAAATCCGGTAAAAATTTACCGGAACCGGAACCGGAAGGTGAAAAAATGCCGGAACCGGAACCGGAATTCCGGTTGCACCCTGGTACAGGTGTAAATTAGATCGAAACCAAACTATACACTCCGTAGTAGGGATGTGCCGATTATCCGGCATCGGTAATAATCGGGCATTTTTCGTGACTATCGGCATCGACACTGCATAAAAATTGCCGATTCTTTGCCGATACTTTTTGCACATAACAATCAGTTGGATTGCTATCAATTTTATTTCTGAGCGCATATCACTGTGTCTCGTCAGGAAAAGTGTTATCTCTCTTGCGTTTGTGTTTGAAAAAATTAATTGAAATGAACCGTTCGTCTAAAATTATAATCGTTTATCAATGCTTAGGCTTAGGTTTAGCAACACATTTTTGCAACATTTAGGCTTAGGCTTAGAAATACGCTTAATCTACTGTGACGCCCGTTTAAAGTAACATTGGCCACAACAACCAATCACAGTCAGCTAATTTTAATCAAAACCGATGATTCACAATATTACGTATCTTTTATACATCATCAGTTCTCAAACTTAAATTTTAATTCAGATCAACTTTCAAAGCCCAAATCAGCTTTGTCATCCAAATATCAACCAGCATCAATCAATTGTTCAGTTTAAATTTAAATTTAAATTTTTTTCTTCTATAAAAACACAGTTTCAAACGATTTTAAACACCTTTTATGTGCCGTTAAATCGTTGTTCGGTCGCTGGCGATGTACAATTTATTGTGAAAAGCCGCTTTCAAAAAATACAACGCTTGTCATCTGTTGAATCACCCACCCTCCCCCCGAACAATGCGTTGCAGTTGTTGGCTTTTGAAATTGACTAAAACCAATGTCAACGGCGTCGCAACAAGGGTGCGACCGGATATTAATTTAGCGGATATCGGAACCGGATACGAATATTAAATTTTTTACCGGAACAAGAACCGGATACCGATATTGTACATATTGAAATAATTTATTTTTCGCTGTATTTTTAGTGTGCTCAAGGTTTTCGTCTGTTATAAACTTTATAATTACTGCTGATATACTGAAATAATACAAAAATGCGTTTAACTCTCGCTCGCTCAAGTTAAAAATAGCTAAAACGTATTGAAACTTGAATTTGTTGAATTGCCCAGAAATGTAATCGCAGTAGATATTAAAGACGCTTACATGTAAAAAGCATTTTATGATATTCGGCACTACAACCGTAAATATCCTGTATCCGGTCGGTTTTTACCGGATACCGGGACCGAATACGGATATCAGTTTTTGCCGGGTAATAAACCGGAACCGGATATCCGGTCGCCAGGGTGCAACCGGAATTACAATTTACCGGAACCGGAATTTGAAAATTTTACCGGAACCGGAACCGGAAAATGAAAAATGCATTTCACCAAAAATTTCATTTTAATCTTATTTTTTGCTCTATTAGTTGTGAAATAACCTTAGTCGAACATAGGTTTTATTTTATTTGTTGTATTTTAGATTTTCATCATCGACTGAAGTGAAATCCACCATCAATGGCTTATATTCGGAGTACAAGTGGCTTTCAAAAGAGATTCTTAAAAATTAGCAAAGTTAAGAAAACGGCCAAATTATAATACCGGAATTTTTAAATCCGGTAAAAATTTACCGGAACCGGAACCGGAAGGTGAAAAAATGCCGGAACCGGAATTCCGGTTGCACCCTGCCGGTCGCACCCTAGTCCCATCGGGGGGTGGGCACTGGAGCGGTACCCTTAAATAGACTCGGTTTAAAAGTAAACAATGTTGAATTGCAATTGCAGTGGCTCCCTCTAAAATTATTCGGTGCGCGCCCCCCATAATATAATTTTCTGCAAACACCCTTGTCCAAAATGTCTTATATTTCACAGTTCCCTATGTGGCTTAAATTTTATGTAACATCACACTTGTGATGAAAATTAGTATAAGCAATACGTCTTAGGGTTGCGCTATACTTGCGTTGCGGCGCCGTTCGGCGTCGTCCGTCACTGCACAGTATCGTACGTGGTTTATTTGCGTACGATACCGCGCGGTGACGGACGGCGCCGTACGAGTGACAGACGGCGAGACTGACATAAAACAAAATTTACTACTAAGATTTAATACTGCAATTGCATTTGGTTTCTTGTTCGCTTCGCTCGCAAAGTGTTTTTCGAGTCCAGGGACATGGACCGGACCGTAAAGATCCCTGCTGTTCCTACCCGAACCGTCAGTCCGGTTTCAGTCGAACTTCTCGAAACACAGTTTGCATTAAATTTTAACCCCTTCTCACATTGAGTTGCCTATAGGCAGCTCAGCGCAGTGTATATACGTTAAATAGTATATATCGCACCGTGTTTAACAATTGCAACACGTATACATAGTACTAAATCACCACACGCCGTGAGAGCCCCCTCGGGCTCGAGCGTCAAGCTCCTATAGCTGAGTGGTGATGGTATACGCCTCCCACTTCAGTCACTGGAGTTCGAATCCTAGCATAAAAGTAGGTTTCAGGAGAAATAGAAAATATTCATGTGAGAAAGGGTTAATACATTGGCCCAAATTAATAAGTTTTACATTTAATTCATGTGAGAAAGGGTTAAACAGGAACGATAATGCGTACACATCAGACGCGGAACCGGCCGAGAAAAGTGCGGCTGAGCCGGGCCAATCGGCCACTACTAACCGGTTGGGTCTGGCCGGGCTGGCCACCGTTGTTCAGTTACTCCTTTTATTTTGTACTATTACTTAGATTGTTGTAGAAGCCGTTGTGATGTACAATTTACAGCTGCAAGTTCTTGAAGCAAAAACTTGCACGTGCGAATGTCGCTTTGCTGCAACAAATGCTATTACGTAGTAAATTTTCATCAAAAACCGTTTCATGACAGCTGAATTGATTTTTGTAGTACAGAATTTTTGTCCTGAGTAAAGAACAGGAACGGAACAGTATTATAAGCATATTCCTAAGCCTAAGCCTAAGCCAAGCAAAAAAATTAGTCTAAAGCTTACGCTTATTCTATTGCAGTCCCACAGAAAAACGTTCCGCACTTGATCTTTACATGGGCCGAATTTTTGGTATCAAGAACATGTATGCGGCCGGGAACGGCGGACCCGGCCATCGTGTACAACCGGTACCCGGTTCCACCTTTAGTAGACACGAATAGACAGTATTCTTGCCATATAATATTCTGATCGTGCCGTATTTCGCCTGTCCAACACTGCTAAATACCGGCTTCGATGTTTCTAATTTTCTTTGTCGCTTATTTTGTTTTCGTGTTTTCTCAACTCATTTGCATTCGTTCAATGTTTCCAAAAACAGCATATCAGCATTGTGACAAGTTTACTGAGTACACTACCATGCTTACGTCAACAACTAAGCTACCACCAGCAGCATACACACAGGGAAAGAATACGGGGCACGCAGCCCTGTCTGAAATTTCTATACACACGAGAACAAGCCAATTCCAGCATAACCCATTGGATTGTAAAATCCACAAAAATAATATCAGGACCCTGCCGACTATGAAAATCCTGGGTACCAACCACCCGTGCTATCGCATGCTTATTAACGCGGAAACATCAAAGCAATCATCAAGTTTACGGCCCGGAGACAGCAAGTTCCATTTCGCGAAATTCACGGGTACATAGTTCCACATCCAGTTCAATAGTTACTACAGGGATTTCAACAGGGACTACATTACACACGACGCACGGTCACTGCGTTACTTCAAGGGCCGTAACAGTAGATTAAGCGTATTCCTAAGCCTAAGCCTAAGCGCGTTGCAAAAATGAGTTCCTACGCCTACGCCTACGCCTAAGCCTAAGCCTTAGCCTAAGCCGAAGCAAAAAAAAATGCAATCCAGAATATAAACCTACTCTTTTATAGACCCACCACAAACCTGGACGCCCGTTAAAGTAACATGGACCCGAACCAGGAACAGGAACACGAATTCCCGTGGAACTCTGCTTGATGTGGTTGTACGTGGTCGTCCGATGCTTTTGACTATTTCAACACCGTATATACATCAACACATACGGATCGAACCTTATATAACTGCCGCAGCCCAAATCACAGTTTTTACTACTAGAACTAAACACAGACAAATATTATCTAATTTCACGAAACGCACGACTCAAACCTCATAATCCGATTACCTACGGCGGCATCGCCTAATTCGATCAACCAGTCAAGTTGTCACAAAAACAATTATTCTATCAAAACCTGGTCGCTTATACTTTGCGTGCCGCTTTGCGTTCTACGTCAAAATCAACCAGTTTCGGGCGTTTGATCCCAAATGTAAAATATATTGTTTGATATCAAATTGACAATACTTAAATAATATAATTATCGGTTAAAATTTAAAATTCAAATTATAATTTAGCTTACGGGATCACAACTGTAATCCATTGTACTTCAACCGTACGTGCTTTGTGCTACACTTTCAAACAATCTTTCCATATGTAGGGATAATCATCTTCAAAGTTGTAATACGAGAACCCTGTATGGGTGGGTCACCATACCACCAGTGTAATCACCCACCCACCACCGTCGCTATTTTATTTGCACCCTAAAATCAAGCCAAGCCCTATTGACCGTCCGTACTCTGCCCATTATCAAACCCATATCTCCCCACCTCCACAGGTCATCAGTCACTTGTTTAATTTCGTCTCAAATCCCTTACAATTAGGGTCACTCCACAACGTCCGTTCGCCTGGTCAAATACCACAATACAGCTTCACCAACGTGTCACCACTACGATCTCTAAAACACCCATTAATTTTCGCACTCACCCCAGAAACTGGCCTATGACACGTAACCATGGATTTCCGTTGAAAACGGGCGTATCATATCCTCAGGCAGGTCCTTTATTGTCGACCGACTAAATCAGCGCTACGGTCGTCTTATGACAATAAAACCTTCATAAAATTTGAACGGTCAATTCGACGTTTGGCCACACCAACTTCTCAAAATCCCCGATTCCCATTTTCTATATTTATTGACCCTTCAAAACTGGTCATGTACCCCAATCCATGAGTCGACGCACAAACGCATTCCACAGACCAAATAAATAAATAATAATATATCATAACACTAAACATGCACCACCACATTATAATACATTAATAATGCAAATAATATATATATTATGTTCAAATGTATTAAATACACGAGTCACCCTCTATTATATACTACTGTACAACCCCCCTGGACAAAAGGGTTGCGCTAGGCGCCGTTCGTCATCACACGTTATCGTATGTGAGTTATTTGTGTACGATACCGCACGGTGACGGACGGCGTCGGACGTCAAATATAGCGAAACCCCTTTGTCCTGGGGGGGGGCAGACAGTATATAATAGAGGGTGACTACGTATTGTATTTAATACATTTCAACCTAGCGCAATTCTAAGTGATCAATCTCCAAGACATGTGTTCCAAGACGACAGTACAACAGTTAACAACGACAACGACCAGGGTGCGACCGGATCGCAAAAACTGGATACCGGGACCGCATCCGGATAGTGATTTTTTTACCGGAACCGGATCCACATAGTGATTTTTTAACCGGAACCGGAAGTTAACCGGATAGTGTGTTTTTAAATAAGTCAATTTTTAGCACCTCAATGCGTCAGTAATGATGATATCGTCGCAACAAACATAAAGCACATGGAATAACACAGAATACACCAATGTAATGTTAATTTGAAACAATTTCTACTTTATTTGTCATCTTTTCTCTTAACAATTAAGAAAACTCACCGAAGTATTACAACAAAATACTGTATATATTACAAATCGGACCCCCACCGGAACCGGATGCGGTTTTTTGCCGGATAGTTAACCGGAGCCGGATATCCGGTCGCACCCTGACAACGACAACAACACCTTATGCCTGGTATGGTCCTGGTGAAAAACGATTTCATTAAGACACCTTAAGGATGAAGCTATACTTGTCAGCGTCCCATCCATTTACCTATTGTAACAGTTGAAATTATGTTTACTTTTAATCGCATGATTACACAGTCTTTGGCTCAATCCGACTCTTTCGGATCTTAACACACAGAAAAACTGATTATGTACGCGCACCACGTTGTGGTTTAAATATCCGAAGTATTTTGACATCCGGTCGCTCCCTCAGTCACCGATTATTAAATATCCGGTGGTGGCAAGTATTTGGACATCCGGTCGCGCCCTGAGTCATCTATTATCCAGCGGCGGGCCGTCTCCCGTCCGACGCCGTCCGTCATCGTGCCTCACGGTCCGGTATCGCACACGGATTTGTCACGTACCGTATGGTATGGCGACGGATGTCGCCGTACGACAAGTATAGCGCAACCCTAAATAAACATTTGGAAGCAACATTTAGGAACTACAGCAGTCAACAGTCATCCGTGTTTCTTTGTATTCTACTACTGCTACTGCTACATCTATTGTTAAATGACCAACACGTGGTGGTTAGCTGCCAGCTCTTAACTCATCTTAGTCGCATATTGTAATCAACAATGGCCATCACAGGCTTTAATACCTTTTTGCAGTATTATTATTATTATTATTATTATTATTATTATTACTTTTATTATTATTACTTTTACTATTATCATATTATAATTATTATTATTATTATTATTATTATTATTATTTATAATTTTAAGTTGTTCGGTTGGAAGATGCATACAGAAGGAACAACCGCGGAATCTAAGGAAGATCGAGCCAAGGCCACGGTGCTCCAGCCCGTTTCCTCGTCTTACTTGGGCCATATTGATGTACCCAGTTGCATACTCTTGTTTTACAGAATGACAATTGACAACTTTCGGCCAAAACGTTGCACATCAACAAATTACATGACAAATATGTAGCAACACTGTATATATAGCGGCAATATTTTAAGCTAACTTGTACTGCTAAAAATACCACATTGTTCAGTTACCGTTATTTTTTCACTGTCCGGTTCCAGTACAAAAATGGTATTATTTTCACCTTCCGGTTCCATTTTTATATATTTCCGGTCACACCCTAATGTACCTGCATATGGCATATATACATATTATGCATAAACACACACACACATCATAAATATCCTTCAAAATTTGACAAATATATATATATTTCACATTTCCGGTTTCCGGATCACATCGTCCGACGGTTGACTGCATTCATTTTGACACTTTGATTTCATGCTCAACTTGTGTCACAACCAAAATGTTGCAAAAAATTTGAACGCCATTTCAATAACTGGTATATATACTTCGTTAAGAGTAGATAAGTTTGTCTCAGAAACAGGTTTACTATGAGGTTTGAGCGCATAACTAAACCCCAATGTAAACCGGACGCTAAACAGATCAAAAATTAATGTCGGAATCGGAATTTAAACGGGAATCAGGATTTAGGGAACAGTAAATTTGTCGTCAAAAGTCCAAACAGTTTCACATACCGAGTCATGCTGTTATATGCAATAAGCAGGGTGCAACCGGAATTACAATTTACCGGGACCGGAACCGGAACCGGAATTTGAAAATTTTACCGAACCGGAACCGGAAAGTGAAAAATGCATTTCACCAAAAATTTCATTTTAATCGTATTTTTTGCTCTATTATTTGTGAAACAACCTTAGTCGAACATAGGTATTTATTTTATTTGTTGTATTTTAGATTTTCGTCGTCGACTGAAGTGAAATCCACAGTCATTGGCTTATATTCGGAGTACAAGTGGCTTTCAAAAGAGATTCTTAAAAATTAGCAAAGTTAAGAAAACGGCCAAATTATAACACCGGAATTTTTAAATCCGGTGAAAATTTACCGGAACCGGAACCGGAATTCCGGTTGCATCCTGGCAATAAGTATGGGCTAAATCAATATATCTGTCTCAGTCACAGTACATGTTATTCAAGGTTCTGTGATTATTTCCATGCCATACAATATGACAAATGTCGGTTGAGAACTGATATAGCAACAATACTCATAGGTGTAGCCACATGTGGGTCTGACCCCCCCCCCCACCACGCACTTTTTTGGGTCGAAACAAAAGTACTTCTATATTAGTATCTAAAACAAGCTATTAACCGTTGACTTAACACTTAATTTAACTTCCGTTTGAAATACGCTTACATAGCTCAGGATAAATTTTCATCAGGACTCGGACCCAGCCAATTTTCAATCCCTGGCTACGTCCCTGACAAAACTCAGTCTTAACACAAGTATACAACTGGTGGGTGTATACATTCTGTGTAAAATCCAATGTACTACCTGGCACGGGTTGCTTCTTATTCGGCACTGTACCACGTTAAAATTCGTAAACTGTATATACTCTTGTCTAAGGAATCGTCCACACTTAATGATATAATAATGTGGACTGTAAAACCGGACCGGTCCGATATTTCTCAGCCATCCAGTCCACACGATGTGACGGTACAATCCGCTGTACGCCCGAACAAACGAGGACTGCAGTTTGAATGGTTTTAACTCGTCAGTATAGGCATATAGCAATCAGCAAACAGCATTACAACTGATTTTTGATTTTGGCTTAAATTGCGAACCGGATCGATGCTTAGGATTCCGACTAAATTGTGCTCCGGTTGCAACATTCTAAACAAGTAACCTTTAGGGTTGCGGTATACTTTTTTGATGTGCGGCGGGCGCCGTTCGTCACCCGTACGATAGCGTATGCTGACGTACGGCGCCGTGCGGGTAACGGACGGCACCGGACGTCAAGTAAAGCGCAACACTTGCCATACTGCCTTACACTAACTATATATATATGCAGCAGAACTAAATACTATATACCGAAATCCCAAAGACTCTACCCTGTTCTAAATACGTATCCCTTTATGTTAACACAATGTACACAATTCATCACACTCCAAGTACCGTTTTAGTACCTACAAATAACACCCTAAGTATATACATAAATAGGCGTATATATTTCTACCCATGAATAACATACCCTCAACCGCAATAAAACATCTATCAATAAGTACTGAAGATGACAGCACATGAATCTTAAGCATTCGCCTGTTTGGTTCCAGCTCGCAATACATCTAACCTGTCTTCGCCTGGCCAATGTTTCTATATTCACTTTAGGCCCAACCCGAAAAACTAATATATACATACAACGATCGGCTTTTATAGACTTTGCCTCACTCAAATTTAACACGAAGGCTTAGGTTTAGGCAAAGATTCAAAACTTGGATAAAACCTAAGCCTAAGCTTGTGGATACAAAGTGTGCATGAGCCTAATGATGACCAGTGCCTTCCTTAAACTATTTTCTATTCTGCTACTATTAATCAGTTTTTGGTTATTTTTAGTTATGCCTGTTCGTTATGACGCCAGGCCAACTGTGTGAATTAATATCGGAATTGAAACCGGAACAACAACAACAACAGTAGATTTATACCCGAATTCACACCGGAATCGAAACTATAAAATTTCAGAGTGTACAAACCTTTATGTAAAGCCAATAAATATTTTTAACATTTCGCATTTAATCTATATATTAAAGCTGGAACGCACCACCACATACTTGTTTTGGACAGCGTTCCGACGGATTTTTGCTTACGTTACGTATACAAAATAAGACACTATGCATTATTGAGAATACCTATTGTTTCGGATGTGTTTTATATATCTGCAAAGTACTGCAGCTTTTCAAAAAGCACTTTTTTTAAATTTCGTCCTGAGGTAATAACCTCGCACTGGTGTTTTAAAATTGGGCCATTTATTAGATACAAGCTAATTTGCATAATTGGTTAAGCCTAAATTGTGACTTTTTAAGATATTTCACTATGTATTATGGTTAAAAACATTGTAATTTAAGTACTAAAGGGTTTTTAATTGCGAGGAATCTAAATAAAACGTTTGTAAACCTCCAGAACCGATAAATGAATAGTTAGCTATAAACTAATTTGCATATTTGCTTAACTGGTTATGCCTAAATTAGGACTTTTTATGTTATTTTACTAATTATTAGGGTTACAAGCAATCTAATTTTAATTCTAAGAGGATCGTGAGTGCGAGGAATTTTAATAAATTGTTTACAAACCTCTAAAATAGATAACTCAAACGTTAGCTAGTTGCTAATTTGCATATTACCTTAATTTATTAGCTAAACTAAAACTTTTTAAATTATTTCCGTGATTATTTGGGTTACTGAAGGGGTTTTGGGTGCAAGAAATCTGAATAAATTGTTTACAAACCTCCAAAACCAATAAATCAATAGTTAGCTAATAGCTAATTTGCATATTAGCATAATTACAAAAGTGTGTTCGAGCTTCGCTCAATCCATGTAGTTCCACTACGACTGGTGGAACTAAATTATTCCATTTTCCCCCAAACTCATCCGACGCTATTATATTAATAGCACACGTGTGCTTTAAATTCCGAGCCTCACACACCAGCTATACACCCGTGATGTATAAAATCTTGTCTGCTTCCGGTTCCTACATTTTTGACATCCGGCTCTTGCATTTTCAACATCCGGTTCATCCAAAAAAGAGAATTATTGGCTATTAAGAAAAAGTTGCTTCGGCGTTTATTCAAGCTTAAGCCCGAATACTCTTGTGTGAGCTTTGCATACACCTAAAGGCCCAAGTAAATTACATGCGGCGTGTCCACTATGATACACTGGGGGGTGGTGCGACTTAGAGACTCGGCAACGTACGATTAGACTTAGGTTTAGGACTAAGGTTACGTTTAGGCGCAGGCGTAGCTATAGTATACATACAGGCCCTTGGGCCCTTATAGTAAACACGAGCCCACCTAAATGAAACCAATCCAAGATCATACTTAAAGAGGTCAGTCACTATGGCGACTCAGCCTATTTCACCATCTCCACTCACCCCATTTGAGACCCACCGTAGCTTTTAGTAGTACCTTGCCTGCCGTTGAGCCACACACAGCGTTCGGCACAATTATTATAGTTCGTTTTTATTGGCTTAATCCGTTTTGATCACTTTGCTATACAAATATACCTACCTAATCTTGGTCGATTCTATTGCCTTTTAGTTTAATAATCTTACAATTGTAATGGTGTATGCAAGCAGTACGTAGGTTAAGTACCTATATGTCCGGTTCCGGCGCTCACCAAAAACAAATTTAGCCACAACCGGAAATAACCTTTGGCTGTTGACTTGACGGCGATTCAAGCAAGCGGAAACACAAATTAAAATCCGGGTGATTCAGTGATAAGCTTAAACAGCTATTAGCATACACTCGGTACACTTTCGCTAAAGCTTCATACACACGTGCAAGTTTTTGCAGCGAGAACTCACAGGTGCAAGTTTATTATTACGTCATAATTTTGCAACAAAGCTTGTGTGATTGAACCACAGTTGTATTTAATACAACACCTAAGAAGATTTCATCTCAACTGACAGGGCTTGCTTTAAACCTTTACTTTCATTACATCTTTGAGTTTGCAAACTCAATCATTTGCGTACACCGCACATTTTCAACTTTACCCATCCAAGTGAATTTTTGCAATGTGCAAGCAGGACGTTTTCAACCGGAAAACAATGACCACAACGCTTGCGTTTTAGGTTTGCGCTATACTTTTGTTCACGTCCAGCGCCGTCCATTACCCGCACGGTACCGTCCGACGCTGTGCGTCACTTGTACGGCGCCGTCCGTCACCGTTCAAAATCGTACGCAAATTACTCACGTACGAGATAACGTATGGTGACGGACGCTGATGGACGGCACCGGACGAGTGACGGACGGCGCCGTACGAGTGACGGACGTCGCCATACGAGTGACGGACGTCGCCGTACGGAGTAACGGACGGCGTCGTACGAGTGACGGACGTCGCCATACGAGTGACGCACGTCGCCATACGAGTGACGGACGTCGCCGTACGAGTGACGGACGGCGTCGTACGAGTGACGGACGGCGTCGTACGAGTGACGCATGGTGACGGACGGCGGCGAACGTCAAGTACAGCTCAACCCTTACGCTAAATTTGCCTTTGTTCGCATGGCGAAACTTCAGCGTCCGCTTAACCACCTGTCCCACCATCAAAACTACTGTTGTCGTTTCAGGTTTGTCAACACCAGCCACAGAACAATGCCTAAGCCGATATAATTAAATTTGCTTTGATTGTAAGCCAACGACGCATCACACAAATTTACATCTTCTCTTCAGACACACAGACTGAAAAAAAAACCATTCAACACTTGACGTACCACAACACAAACTACCGCATATACGCCAGGTACCCCCATAAGAACTCTAATCTAATGTACGACTATACTCAATTTAGGTTTTGGTCTTCAAATTCGTTCATTTACAAGCCTCGCAATTACACAAACACCCCTCAGTTTCGTCCCACACAAAACACAGGACCATAAACAAACACATAGGCAGTGTCAGTCTAGGTAGGAACCGAAGACATCAGACCTTTCTACCAAGCAGCTGGAAAAGCGGGCTACAGCGGGGATCGAACTCTCAGCCTATGGATCCTTAAGCGAGCACTGTACCACTGAGCCACACAACCCGCCTGTCCAACTGTATTTTTCGTCGACTTATATGTGTCGACCGTATGCTCTCGGCGATCATACTGCACAATGTGCATTGCATTTATTGCATATACACTAGGACCAGCATGTCTCACATGCCTACAGGCAGTGGCTTCGATCAGCTTTACCGCAAACAAAATTTACATCATATGACGTTTGTAGCTTGGCCCATATTTTCAAATGCATACAGCATCTATAATATCACCTATATCACCTGTTAGTAAATACGCTTTTCAATCTAACCAACTGCTGGCGGCTGCCAATTGCAAATCGCCAAATTTGCACAGACCTGGAGTAAAATCGAACGAATGCAATACAAATGTTCTGAATTTTTAACCTCACCATTGTCTGGTTCAAAAGTAATAAGTCTAATCACCAACTGGTATTAGGTGCTAACACACAGTTTGACAATACGGGCTCTTAAAATACATTTATTACCATGGCTCAGTATTCTCAAATGCGTACAGCACCTATCACCAGTTGGTATTAGGGCGTATAAGGTTCGAACCAACCAATCGGAACCTTTAAAGCTTGGCATTTTTATTTGTGCTTGGAGCCTTCCCCCCCTGTGAGCCAAACTGGACGTTTGTAGCTGCTGGATTTCGCTTGATTCAACCCCTATTGCTAACTGGTGATCGTTGCTGTACACATTTGCGAATATGGGTCTATATTCTTAAACGTATGTAGCACCAGTGCCGGAACAGGCAGGGGTGGGGGCCATCGTAAACGCCTCCCACCCGTGAGACTGTGGATCGAATCTTTTACCTTGAAATTACACCTCATATGAAATTGAAAACCGCTCTTCAAGGCAGTTACCAGTAACCATAACATTTGTTATTTACCTACATATTTTATCTTATCTTAATATATAAGTTGGAAATAAACAAAATAATTAATGTAAACCATACAACACCGTCAAGCGTCTACACAGGTCAATACCGTTATCCACCATGCTTACGCCCGTCCGCGTTTCAAATTGTCATCCAGCACAACCCCAATTCAAATCACCCAAACTAACACTTGACTACATCAACCAGCCCATCATAGACTCTTCAACTGGTTCAATCCATCATTCAGTGACACTGTCGGCTATTGCCAGCCGACATCGGCCATTCACTGGCTCACGTCCGTTTCTACTGCTCAGCGCCCGTCTCCTAATGCTGTTCTCGTTCCCTGGCCTGCTGTTGCCCTCCTTCGCACACGACCTCTTGCAACTTTCGTCCGTCTTTCACCGTTTGCTTCTACTATCTTCCGTCTGTCGTCAGTTACTCTACACGTTTTCTCACCGCCTCCTGCTATTCCTTTGGTTACCTTGTCGCCTCCTGCCATTTCGTCCCCTCCATAGTTGCCAACAGTCACTCCGATCCTTTCCTCGTTGCCTCATTGTACCGTTTACCCTCCCTCGTTACTTTCTGCTCTCATCTTTTCCTAGTCGCGTCGTTATACTCTTATCCTTTCTTCGCCACCTACGGATTCCTTCTTCACTCTCACACCGTCTCCTGCAACTCTCATCAATCCCTCGTCGCTTCGTTAAACTATCATCCATCCCTCGCCGCTTCGTTGTAGTGTCATGCAGCCCTCGCCGCGTCCTGCCGCTCTCCTGTCCAGTACACTGCCTCATCCTACTCTCCACCCTAACCAGCGCTGTCTCCGGCTACCACCCAAACGACAACGGCTCGTGCAACGGCATGCGCGTCTTCCGGTCGTATGCCACCGATCCAAAAGGCATCGCTCGCATCGAGGCCTGTTGTGACGTCCGCGCCGTATGGATGGCCGAGTTGGTCGGCCCGGATTGGTCACTGAAGACGTCGCCGCCGCTGCTCGACAACGTTCCGTTGACATCGCTCAACGCTAAATACACTCAAATGACCGTTTGTGATACGAGCCGAACAACCCGTTCTACGGCAAGCAA
Organism: Enoplolaimus lenunculus; assembly: GCA_030248215.1. Taxonomy (NCBI): domain Eukaryota; kingdom Metazoa; phylum Nematoda; class Enoplea; order Enoplida; family Thoracostomopsidae; genus Enoplolaimus; species Enoplolaimus lenunculus. The sequence continues at coordinate 59,717 of JASANG010000287.1, forward strand.
TTGGCGATCTGAATCAGACGCAGCTGCTCGAACTCATCGCCAGCCGTTCGATGGTGCTCCACGCTCAAATGCTGATCCACGTCCGCCGGTAAGGATGTATAACAAAAATAAAATCATTATTAAAAACTGATAAACAAAAACACAATAGCAAAGCTCATATGCCACAATTGTCAAATGTGTATAACGTCTATCTGACCAGATGACAATACGACAATGTCCGTTTCAAACTTTGAAATGCAATCCGAGTAAGTAAGAAAGCCGGCATCCATATTATGCCCGAACAGCACAGCACTCGTCACTTAAACTACCTCATACGTCACTCCACAGTAAAGTGTCTCACGAGGTTCCACCCACACCCACGCACACTGAGCCTAACCACCCACGCACACTGAGCCTAACCACCCACGCACACTGAGCCTAATCACCCACGCACACTGAGCCTAATCACCCACGCACACTGAGCCTAACCACCCACGCACACTGAACCTAACCACCCACGCACACTGAGCCTAACCACCCACGCACACTGCCCGCCCCGCCGGCCCCACCGCCACCCCCACCCCCCCCGCGCACCCCACCACCACACCACCACCCCACCACCACCCCACCACCCACACCGGGCCTAATCACCCACGCACACTGAACCTATCCACCCACGCACACTGAGCCTAACCACCCACGCACACTGAACCTAACCACCCACGCACACTGAGCCTAACCACCCACGCACACTGAGCCTAACCACCCACGCACACTGAACCTAACCACCCACGCACACTGAACCTAACCACCCACGCACACTGAACCTAACCACCCACGCACACTGAACCTAACGGTCGCAAATCTAATGCATCATTTGTCATTGCAGGCGTACCCACCCTCGATCGCCGTCGATCACCGAACCACCGCTGCGACAGCGGTGTGTCCAAGGCTAATCCGGCGTCGTGGCTACACGCTCTACTTGAACAGCATTCAAGGATTTCAACACGACACCTGGTACATCGTGTGTTTCGTCTACGGATACGATAACAACGGCTGCCGACAGTGCACACTGCAGTATTATTGCCGTACGCCGCAATGCAACTCAGTGCAACACTGGTACTGGTTGAATGTAAGCGGCGTTGTTTATCAATTGTGTAGTCGCTGCTTTTGGTTTGTACACTACACACACATTGTAACAATTAAAAAACTAAACATCCGGTTACTATAGAAACGAATGTACCCGGCACGCGTTGCGTTTTTGCTCCATCCCCCTTTATTTAGAGGGGGTGGACAACCGGTGCGAACCATGACACTTTATGTATGCGGCATCAAACATTATTTTCGATAGTAAAACGTCTTAATTTCCACCGACCACAAATTTTAATACCGGAATTTTTTCATTCCAGTAAACATTTACCGGAACCGGAAGTTGAAAAAATACCGGAACCGGGGCCGGAATTCCGCTTGCACCCTGATTGCTATATAGACCATTACATAATTGGCGGCAGACGTGTGTATATATATATCAGGGTGCAACCGGATTCCGGTTTCGGTTCCGGCATTTTTTCACCTTCCGGTTCCGGTAAATTTTTACCGGATTTAAAAATTCCGGTGTTATAATTTGCCCGTTTTCTTAACTTTGCTAATTTTTAAGAATCTCTTTTGAAAGCCACTTGTACTCCGAATATAAGCCATTGATAATGGATTTCACTTCAGTCGATGATGAAAATCTAAAATACAACAAATAAAATAAATACCTATGTTCGACTAAGGTTATTTCACAAATAATAGAGCAAAACATAAGATTAAAATGAAATTTTTGGTGAAATGCATTTTTCATTTTCCGGTTCCGGTAAATTGTAATTCCGGTTACACCCTGATACATATATATGTACAATTTTAACAAGCCATACTATCAAATGTGTATGTATAGCATCTATCCCCAGTTACTGTAGCAATATTTCAGGCTGCAAACATCACCGCAACATCATTTCTGCTTGAGACACACATGCGGCATCCGCCATTCCGACTCTATCCAATCACTCGCATTTCGGAAGTGGTTGCTCGCAGCGACAACGGTCGGTCCACTGGCGATGGCCGACCCCGCCGTCCGCATATTATGCCGGTCCGTACGGTGGTCCCACGCCTTCGCATTTATGTTCGCGATTCGAAAATGGTCGCCGCGATAACCGATCTCAAACCAAACACTACGTATGAGGTATTGCGCATTTACAGTATTACGGTGGCGCTATACTTGTATTAAACGTTTTGACGTCATCCGCCGCCGGCCGTTGCCGGTCAGTCGCCGTCCATCGCAAACTCTGTCACCGAATTACCGCTGACTCGGATCCTACTTGTTTTTTAATTCATCTGTTTTGGTTTTCAAATTTGTAATTTCACAAGTCTAGCACTACTTCGCTAAATATATATATACACGTATATATAAATATATATATTATATATATATATGTATATGTATATATATATATACATATATATGTGCAAAAAGTGTCGGCAAAGAATCGGTAATTTTTTACAGTGATGATACCGCTGACGATACTCACAAAAAGTGCCCGCTTGTTACCGATGCCGGTTGCCGGTTAATCGGCACATCCTTAGTACAAACAAGAGCCCATACATTCGTTTCAGGTTTCGTCTTGCGTTCAAATCCAAGTCCCGCGACAGTTTCTTGAACGGAACGAACTTCGCGTTCGCTCAACTCGAGTCGACTACAACCGTCGGCACCGCGGCGACAAAAGTAGTGGCGGCTCAACGCAAACCTCAAGCTCAATGCAACAAGAACAAGTCAAATGTCGCCCGCCATTGCGTATCAGAACGCTAACGCACAAACAACAACAGCAACAACGACACGCACAGCGACACCAATCGCCTGACTCGAAATCGAGTCAAACTCGACCAAATTCAGCAGACAACTCACAGCCAACCAATCCGAATAACCGATCCACATCGTCATCGACTAGCGACGGTAACATTCGACCAATCAAATCCGGCGGCAATGATGACGTCGACAGAAATCACATTCACATCCCACGGCATCAACAACAACGAACGAACGAACAACAGCGTAGCGAACAGCAACGCCGACCAGCGACCAACAATAAGGGAGACGACAAAACCAAAGAAGATCCGCAAATCGAACCAGGCATCGACAACATCGACCAGTATTCATCCGGCAATGAAAATGGCAACCTTCCTGAAGCGTTTCGTCATCCATTCGGTGGCAACGGAAAGCCAACTTCGAACGTTCCATGGCCACTCGTTCACGTTCCGTTTCTTACTCCATCCAGCGTCGCCACCAGCCAAGCCACAACCACCGACGAACGACTACTGCTAGCGCATCAAAAAAGCGACTCAATCAACGGCGTTGCTACGTTCGTACCACCGCCGACATCAATCGATAGCGACCAGCAACGCAATCAGCAACAGCGACAAACAGACAAAGCGAGCGACGACCGTCGTTCCACAGCAGACGAAGAAAAACGTGACCGCAACAAAGACACAACAGCAACAGAAGGCGACAACAAAGACACAACAGCAACAGAAGGCGACAACAAAGACACAACAGCAACAGAAGGCGACAACAAAGACACAACAGCAACAGAAGGCGAGAACAAAGACCGCCTACAGGCAGCAGGTATCGCACAATCAGGGACCAACAACGACGACAGCAACAACAAAGAAGCGTCGAATTCTGACAAAGTCAACAAATCGCCACCCTCGCAAACACGAAAACTGAAGCGAAACAGTCTTGAAATCGTTGCTGTTGTTGTTGTTGTTTTTATTGCGATGCAAATTTTTAACTGATTCCATACATAAATTCATTACTGCAATAGCTCATGTGATGTAAACAATGAGAGCGTGTGTATTAAGTATACGGTTAAACCTAAGCCTAAACCCTATATTTTAAGTGTAACCCTAAGCTTATGCCCAAGCTTAAGCTTCTCAGAGTCTAAGTCTCACAGTCTTCCTGTTTCCGGATACATGTAAACTTCAGGGGCGGAATGTTTTTCTGTGGGACTGCAATAGAGTAAGCTTAAGCTTTAGACTGATTTTGTTTGCTTGGCCTTAGGCTTAGGCTTAGGCGTAGGAATATGCGCATTCTTACGCTTAGGCTTAGACTTAGGCTTAGGTTTAGGAATATGCTCATTCTTACGCTTACGCTTAGGCTTACGCTTAGGAATATGCTCATTCTTACGCTTAGGCTTAGGCTTACGCTTAGGAATATGCTCATTCTTACGCTTAGGCTTACGCTTAGGAATATGCTCATTCTTACGCTTAGGCTTACGCTTAGGAATATGCTCATTCTTACGCTTAGGCTTACGCTTAGGAATACGCTCATTCTTACGCTTAGGCTTAGGCTTACGCTTAGGAATATGCTCATTCTTACGCTTAGGCTTACGCTTAGGAATATGCTCATTCTTACGCTTAGGCTTACACTTAGGAATATGCTCATTCTTACGCTTAGGCTTAGGCTTACGCTTAGGAATACGCTCATTCTTACGCTTAGGCTTAGGCTTAGGCTTAGGAATATGCTCATTCTCACGCTTAGGCTTAGGCTTAGGAATATGCTCATTCTCACGCTTAGGCTTAGGCTTACGCTTAGGAATATGCTCATTCTCACGCTTAGGCTTAGGCTTAAGCTTAGGAATATGCTCATTCTCACGCTTAGGCTTAGGCTTACGCTTAGGAATATGCTCATTCTTACGCTTAGGCTTAGGCTTACGCTTAGGAATATGCTCATTCTTACGCTTAGGCTTACGCTTAGGAATATGCTCATTCTTACGCTTAGGCTTACACTTAGGAATATGCTCATTCTTACGCTTAGGCTTAGGCTTACGCTTAGGAATACGCTCATTCTTACGCTTAGGCTTAGGCTTACGCTTAGGAATATGCTCATTCTTACGCTTAGGCTTACGCTTAGGAATATGCTCATTCTTACGCTTAGGCTTACGCTTAAGAATATGCTCATTCTTACGCTTAGGCTTAGGCTTACGCTTAGGAATATGCTCATTCTTACGCTTAGGCTTAGGCTTACGCTTAGGAATATGCTCATTCTTACGCTTAGGCTTAGGCTTACGCTTAGGAATATGCTCATTCTTACGCTTAGGCTTATGTTCCGCCCTTGTTCTTTCCATTGACCCTGTTTCCTAACGGACAAACCGTGATTATTGACAAAGGCCACTATAATGGTTTTTAATAAATTTAGTCTAACGCATATTTCACAATGACACACGGCCGTATTTCACTGAAAGCTTCAAAGCGTAAGGATTCAAATAAGCGGCGGTTCTTTCAACTGTGTATTTATTTTCAATTGATATGTTTCTGATACGCGTCGTGGATACATACATCTATACTTTCTGTACAGTTTTTTTTTCATTTCTAAACTTCAAAAACCCCTTCAGCCTACAGTAAATATTGAAACCAAAGCGACTCCCGTAAACTACCCAGCCCATCCATCATACATCATTGCTTGAAACCCAAAAATCGATGTAAATACATTCCCTGTATCGGCCAATGTATACGTAGAACAGGGCCGTAACAGTAAAATAAGCATATTCCTAAGCGTAAAAATGAGCTTATACGTAAGCCTAAGCCTTCGCTGAAGCAATAGAATTGTCTAAAGCTTATACTTGCTCTATTGCAGTCACGCAAAAGTTCCGCCCCTGATCTTTCATTGCGGCCCTGTATGTATCAATGGAAGATAATATAACATGAATGGGGGGTGGGGGGTGACCCGGAGTACTCGTATATAAATATAAACATACGAATTTTTAAATACATTAAAAATAATTACATAAATAGTTTCCAATGCTACTCATACACAACATAAATAAACAACTTATCATTGTTTCATTACTCTGCGTTTCTTTATTATACGAGATGAATAAACCTTTTTGTAATTTCCATCCAGCACTACAAAATTGTGGGGGGAGAGGGCTAGAAAATTGTGGTGGGAGAGGGCTAGAAAATTGTGGGGGGAAGGGCTAGAAAATTGTGGAGGGGAGGAGGCTACAAAATTGTGGGGGAGAGGGCTAGAAAATTGTGGGGGAGAGGGCTAGAAAATTGTGGGGTGAGAGGGCTAGAAAATTGTGGGGGGAGAGGGCTAGAAAATTGTGGGGGGAGAGGGCTAGAAAATTGTGAAGGGAGGAGGCTACAAAATTGTGGGGGAGAGGGCTACAAAATTGTAGGGGAAGGCTACAAAATTGTAGGGGGAGGCTACAAAATTGTGGAGTGGAGGGGGCTACAAAATTGTGGGGGGAGGCTACAAAATTGTGGAGAGAAGGGGACTACAAAATTGTGGGGGAAGGCTACAAAATTGTGTCGGGGGACGACGATTGTTTCAATTACAACCGTGGCTTCACCAGTTTTTTTCAAAAATGTTGTGTTATTTTTGTTGTCCGAGGGCTGCCACTCCCCCCCATCTGTGCGGCACGGACCGTCTTCGGCTAGTTATCGTAAGGCATGGAACACGAATCGCGTTAGGTAACTTGTGTTCCGCTACCGCACGCGCCGTCGACGACGGACGGCGCCGCAAAGCACCGGACCCGAAACCAAATACAAACCGAAACGAAAACACTCTGACGGTGGGTGCTCTTCTACACTCGCGTCCACATTTAAGCTTCGCGTCCACATTTAAGCTTCGCGTCCACATTGAAGCTTATTAAGGCTTAGGCTCAGGCAAGCCTTTTTTTGCTACATCTAAGCGTCTGGAGACATAGTGAGTGTACAAGACCTACCGCCGGCACCATTCAACTTACCCTTTCGCAACAACAACTGCTCATCGCCCAATCCATGAAAATCGTACAACGCGACAAACACAACTGGTTGCGGCATCGATCCGCGACTATGCGAAGCGACAGCGGCACAACCGAACGACGACGACGACGGTGGCATTTGAACAGCGGCTGATGATGACTGCTCTGGCCGCGCATTTTGCCGTTGAAAACTTCGAAACGATCCGCCGCCGCCACTTGAATGAGTTAAAATTGAACTGAACGTACTATTATTACTCGGAGCACCAGCACCAGCAGACGTGTGGAATGTCGACGACGGAGACCCTGTAGACGATCGTTGCTGTAGTTGATGTATCAGTCCAGTTGAACTTTGAGCTCCAATCACTGAATTATGCATATTAATATTTCCAAACGCAGCCGCCACCGTCGAATCTGTAGACGAACAACCACCGTTTGTTAAACTATCTCGTTGACAAGCGTTATTCATTAGTGAACCGTTTAAACTATCTGCTTGACAAGCGTTATTCATTAATGCACACGCGTGTGAGTGTTGTTGCGCGCGACAACCTGTATAAAAACTGTTTAAATTATCTCGTTCACAAGCGTTATTCGCTAATAATGCGCTAGTATTTACAGTATTATTAGGCACAACAAAAGTTGAGTGTAGCGTCGATGTGTTCGGCGGATTGTTGAGTTGATGATGATCGCCGCGATACTGGCGTCCGGTACTGGCAACTGATACAAGTGAATCGTTTTGTTGTTGTTGTTGTTGTTGTTGTTGTTGTTGTTGTTGTTGTTCGCAAGCTCCTATCCCTGATGAATGCTGTTGCACGGAATTATTATGACTCGAAAACGATGGACAGTGTTTACTTGCTGTCGTCCACTGAGAAGCCGACGAACAATGATGCGGCGGCGGTGACTGTTGATGTTGATGTCGCGGTGAATAACCGTCGTTGTCGCCGGTGTACAAAGGAAACTGATGCTTTTGATGGCGCCGACGAATCAAATGATCCAGATCTTCGTGTGAGCTCGAGCCAGAACGATTTGAGCAACTGAAATGATGTCATTAAACAAATATCAATTCAATTAATCTGCTTTAACCACAAGAGTGGACGATAATGACTAGAGTGTGCAACTCTTCGTGGTCACCGCATGGTACAAAAATGTACCTCCGGGCGTTGCGTTTTTGGCCGACTCCACCCGCCATTGTTCAGAGGGGGAATCGCTACCACATGAATACCCCTAAATTAATCTATACACACTACACAGAGTATGTTTGACGTCGCATACATAAAGTGTCATGGTTCGCACCGGTTGTACCAGCCTCTAAATAAAGGAAGAGGACGAGGATCAAAAACGCACCGCGTGCCGGGTACATTCTTTTCTACACAGAATGCTACCAGTTGCATACTCTTGCTTAAAATAGCGATTATCCACTCTTGGTTTAACTAACAAAATGAAAAATTTAAATGTTCAATCATTAAATACAAACGTTACATATAAACTTCACTGGACTTGCCTAAGGCCACACAATACTGTTATCAGACGAAAGCCTGAGCAAAACACGTACTCGAACCAGTTAACGCTTCAAAATGCACTAAGTCATGTCCGATAAAAAATTTTTTAAAAAGATTTCCTATTTTGCCAACTGAAACAATGCCTTTTCAACGACGAAGCCTAACCACCACTAACACCGTAATCCGGATACACCCTTCCGCTCATATCAACAATTGATCGCCCCCACTCCTCACCTATCGCCAGCGATTCCACTACCACCCGATTCACCACCGTCGCCGCCACTATCCGACCACATACGATCCGTCCTTCGTCGCCGACCACTCTGCCGTGTTGTTGTCACTCGACACTGGTCGCCACCACCGTCGCCACTGCCCACGAACCCACTTGTCGCCTTACTACCAGTCGCCGCCGATGGCGTTGTCCGCTGCGGCGATGGCGATCCACACAACGGCGACGGCACTGATCGACCAGCAGTAAACCCAACGCCGGCGCCAACGCTACAGCCACCGCCAGTTGCGACAACAGACGGTTTAACCGCTGCAGTTGCTTTGCCTCGGAGTTGTTGTGGCGTCGCTACAGAATGCACTGGGTACACACGACGCTCGCCGTCAGCGGTGTGATGATCACTGCAACCAGTTGCGCGACTGGACGGAACGACCGGGCTTGTGCGACTACCAGCACTGCGATTGGCTAAAATCGATTTTGTCAACAACTCACTACCGGTCGGCCGAAGACACCGTTGTGTATCGTTGTCGATTACACCACCCCCGTCATGACTATTAATATCAAATGAATCTAAAAAAAGTATCAAACATAAATAAATAATATACGGATGTTCTTTCTTCAAATATATCAACGCGAGACCGGATATCCAAAAATTTGCTTTTCCTGGATATCGCAACGCCACGCTGGTTGGATGGATACCTAAATGTAGAAACTACGCTCAAAATTACTGGGATTTTCCTAGTGAGCAGGGGACGGGGGGCAGGGGGGCCCCACGTCCGACTGCTCCCCCCAGGCTGACCTCCGCCCCACATTTTGGACTCCCGCCGGTAAACATTAGCTGCGGTACCGGGAAACAAAAACTACCGGAGCCGGATAATATTTAAAAGTGAATTTCAACCAAAACTTACACTTAATCACGCTAATTTAGCACTATATACTAAATAACTTCCTATAACATATTATAATACAACATTATAATATTATTTCTACAAACGTCTTTCTATTAACACAGCTTCTCAAAGCAATTAATTATATTTATCTTTTCGAACGGATTTGTTCGAAAGCCAATTAATAAACTTGCAGCTGGAAGTTCTCGTTGCAAAAACTTGCACTTGTGTAAATCGGACTGTGGCGTTCAAATCGTTTTCAAATTAACTCGAAAACCAAATTTAATTCTAAAAGTTAACCAGCACGGATGCACTACAGAGTCGTTCACGAAAAATTTACTGCGGATGCGGGGTAGGACTTGAACCACACAACGTACGGATTACCGATCCGCTGTTCTAACCACTGAGCTTCCGCAGCCATGCTGCAAACGTTTCGCTACAATGGCCTCTATACACCGTGAGTTTGGTACTACAAGAATTGACGTATATGAATACGTCGCAAAATCGTCTGAGTACGACTGATTTACATCTACAAATCTGTATTGTATTCCAGTATTTGTTTATTTTTTAAACAAACTAAGCACCAAAACCCAAGCGAATCTTCGACTTAAAAAAACAGGAGACAGTCATTGAATTCAACCTGTCGGCATATCTGAACGGTAAGTATAGTTCAAAGCAAACGATACAATGCCTATACATGCGCACATATACAGAGATACGAAGTTATTACAATCGACCACATGATATAGTGGCAGCATGCTTGACTCGAGTGCAAGACGACCGAACATAGTTCCCCACAGGAAATAAATTTTGCCGGAACAGAAACAGGAACACGAATTGAATTTCTTTGCAGGAACCGGAACAGGAACAGGAACCGGAATAAAAATGGCTTCTTTAAGCGAATTTTCAGCGATTTCATCATCAAATTTTGTGAAAACACAACAATTGAAGTACGTACGTAGCTGCAAAAACACATAATTTGGACATTAAAATTATTTTCAAAGGCAACGTTTTTAATATTTAAATGATTGTATATGAATCATTTGAAACAAAACCGTAAAAATTCCGGTTGCTGCATTTTTGAATACAGGAATTGAATTTTTGAAGGAATTCCGGCCGGAACCGGAATTCCAGCTGAACCCTGCGACCGAGACTCGGTTCGATTCGTAGTTCAAAATTGTCGACAAAACTTCGAACAAGGATTGTGCAGCCAGTCCCAATCAACACAGCCCAAGAACTGTTGTACATGTATATGACCCACTTCTGGAGTTGATTCCGGCGCCGAGTTTCAATTCTTAAGTTAAAACCCCCCGTTTCAAGTGTAACATTTCACTTTAAATGACAATTGTAAATCTCAACTTATATATTCGAACTTTCTTTCAAATCGTCAGAGTAGCTCAATGTAGAGCAAATTTTCAAAATCCGACCATTTATGAGCAATCGTCAGTCCGTCAGTTGGGTCTAAACCCAAAAGACTCGGCTTCTATAAATCATTATTTTTCCAAATCACAACAATTCAGCCAAAACCACAACGAAAAACAACGCAAACTAAACCTGTGTTAAACTCGCATGTACTCCGCATTTTGACTCGCACAACACACGCACAAACTTCACTAATTCACCTTCATATATTAAAATCACAGAACAACAACAACAAAAACCACAACAAAAACAAGAAACAACAACAACAACAACAACAACAACAAACAACAACAACAACAAACAAACAACAACAACAACAACAACAACAAAAACCACAACAAAACAACAAACAACAACAACAACAACAACAACAAACAACAACAACAAACAAACAACAACAACAACAACAACAACAAAAACCACAACAAAACAACAAACAACAACAACAACAACAACAACAACAACAACAACAACAACAACCAAAAAGTGTTCCGACGCAACTGAAATCTTCCTTTCTCAAGTGTTTGCGGTTGTTTTTGTTTACTTGTACCGGTATTCTATTTGTTTGGTACATATTCAACATTCTTCATATATTACTGCACCCATTCCATGTTCTGATTTTTATTTTAATATTTTGCCGTTGCCGATTCTTATTTTAAAATTTTGCCGATGCCGATCCGATGCCGATTCCAACTTTAGTACACCATGTTTATTTAATAAACAGATCATAAGATACTACATTACGTTATTATATGAAGGCTTAAACTCTAACCATCATAAACGATTATAATTTCATAAGAACGCAAAGAATCGGCATTTTTTGCAGTGCCGATGCCGATACTCGCGAAAAGCGCCGATTATTACCGATTCCAATTAATCGGCACATCCATATACAAAACCAAACACAAATATACCGGAATCGAAATCGGAATAGAATTTAGAAACGTTCTGAAACCCATACTTTTCATACACAGACCGCCAGATTAGCACATTGACGGGAAAGTTCTATAATTAGAAAATTTGCATACAGATTTTTTTATGCATTTGCTAGCACTTTTGCGCGTTGAGCAAAGTTGGTGAACTAAGTACCATCTACGTATTTCAGAGTGTTCTATGAGTTCGCATGCTATTTTCATATCTATGATAATTTACATTCCATATATAAGAAATCCGCGTTGAGAACTGATATAAACACCGGTTGCAATGAAACTTAACGAAACTTAGAAATAGGGATGTGCCGATACCGAAATTTTTGAAGATGCCGATTTTTATTTTGAAATTTTGCCGATGCCGATTTCAATTTTAGTACGCCATGTTTAATAAACAGATCATAAAATACTAATGAAGACTTAAACCATAACCATCATAAATGATTATAATTTTATGAGAACGGTTCATTTCAATTAATTTTTTAAAACACAAACGCAAGAGAGATATCAGTTTTCCTGACCAGACGCACTGATATGCGCCCACGCCCAACAATGAAATTGATAGCATTCCAACTGACTGTTATGTGCAAAAAGTATCGGCAAAGAATCGACAATTTTTTGCAGTGCCGATGCCGATATTCACGAAAAATGCCGATTATTACCGATGCCGATTAATCGGCCCATCCCTAGTTAGAAACCATGAAAAAATACAATTCCGATACTCGATCTGAACCAAAATTCCAATTGAAATTTCGTTTGCACCCTGCTGTATTTTAAATTTCTAATATTTTTTCAATTCGCAACACAAAAAAATTTAAATTTCAATTGAACGTAACCCCCGAACCCCATTTCCCAAATCATGACTACGCCAGTGTGCAACTTGACACACATACACACATAACCATAGATTAATTCACACCTCAAAGCTAACAAACCCGGAATCAACCTTAAATTCACCCACCCACAGGCCAACAACTCACTATTATTAAGACCTTCGCATGTGGTACGACCGTAGCCTACAAGTGGCTGTCCATTCACGTTATATAGACATTAATATAGAAACACAGCCTCAAAACTGGCTACTTGAAACACAAACAAATAAACAAACAAAAACAAACAAACAGACAAACAAAACAAACAAACACAACTACACATAATATCGTCCACTCACACTATATACATGGAACTCAAACTCAACAGCTTTCATGATACGTTTTCTATGCCAGAGTCGGTTTCATTCACTTTACCAAACAATTTACCGGTGACATGAACAGGTTTCATAAAACGAAAGCAAACACCAACCACATGAATACCGGGCGCTAATAGCCGGATATACGCATATACTCAAGTCAAAGCAAAACCAGAAACATCAACATATATAACGACCAGTTTCCGTTAAGTTGTTTATTATCACAGCGTTTAAACGATTTAACTGGTGTATCCAGCGACGATCCAAGCACACGGTGGATGTACATATGTATATAATTCAGGGTTCCATCAGGAAGTAAATATTGCTCGAACAGGAACCGGACTTTAAAATAATTTTCAACACCGAATTACTACTTTTTTTAGGATGAAAACAATTGATGGTGGCGTTATACTTGTAGTTCGGCAACCAACCATAGCTGTCAGCTATCGTTTGTCGCCGTACACAACAATCGTGCACGCACGAGACCCCGTAACGAATGGCATCAAAGTTGTCAAACAATAACAGCGTCCGCTTTCATAACAAAATTTAAATTATAATTTCGCCACAAATGGTATTGCAGTTTTAATTTCGAATAAGTACTGTTCCACCTCGAACCATGCATGCTTTATTGTAATGGGTGGTGGCACTATACTCGTCATGGGGTGACGTCCGTCGCCATACGTCACCGGTACGGCGCCATTTGACACCCGCACGGCGCCGTCCGTCACTGTGCGTTATTGTACGCAAATTACACACGTATGATACCGTATAGTGACCGACGGTTGCCGAACGGCGCCGGACGTCAACAAAAGTATAGCGCAACCCTTAATTTTAAGTTCAAAAACCACTTCATTAACCATAAACGACCAAACTTACATTTAAACTTTCAAATACAACCCGGAAAACGGGTGCATATATGGCAAGCGAGTCACTGCAACGCCGTCCGGTACAAATTATCCACTGAGTTCAATAATAACAACAATAATAATAACAACAACAACAACGA
>JASANG010001721.1:0-73614 GCA_030248215.1 Enoplolaimus lenunculus
CCTAAAGCCAAACAATGCCTAAGCCTAAATTCCTAAGCAAGGCTCAAAGCTGTTCCGGCTGTCTCGACCGACCCAACGGAAACAAAGGCTCTAAGCTGTCCGAATTGGCCCAACGAAAACATAGACTCGAAGCTGCCTAACCGACCCGACCAAATCATGGACTTGAAGCCGTCACGAAAGCTCCAGCAAAAATGAAGGTGCAAGAGTGCTCGGTTACCCTCCGCACCTATTGCTGTCCAGCGAGTAAACGGGACGCCCATCACAGTGTGACTGGCCATACAATCAACAACAGTTACGGCCCACGTATAGAACAGGATCTGAACAGTAGTATAAGCATATTCCTAAGCATAAACCTAAGCCTAAGCCTAAGCCGAAGCCTAAGCCAAGCGAAAAATAGTCTAAAGCTTAAGTTTACTCTATTGCAGTCCCACAGAAAAACGTTCCGCCCCTGATCTTTACATGTGGGCCGCCTAAGCGAAAAAGTTAGTCTAAAGCTTAAACTGACTCAATTACAGTCAAGCCGGAAAACGATCCGAATATGTTCTATACATGGGCCAAAGTTATAGTATTTTGTATTAAAACAATTTTAAAACATTGATTTGGCTTGCATGTCGCAAAATTTGCGTTACTGAAATAACAAAACAGTAAACGGTAAAAATACCGCAAACAAATCTTATATTAACCCTTTCGCTCATGGAGTATACTATGAGCAACTAAATACAATAATGTACGAGCAATGCACACACTGTGAGCAGTGTTTAACATTTATAACATATATGCGCTGTGTTAAATCTCCACAAGACGTGAGAGCCTACTCAGGCTCGAGCTTCAAGCTCCTATAGCTCAGTGATCATCGTAAACGCCTCCCATCCGTGAGACTGGGGTTCGAATCTTACCTTGATATTATATCTCATGTGAAATTGCAAATATTCATATGAGAAAGGGTTAATAAAAAAATTCTTACTCAATATCTTTAAATACAGCGGTTGAAAATTTTTAATTTAAAGTATAAATGCGACGTGGGAAATCCATTTCGTCTAAACTGTTGTTGGGATCCAAATGCTGCTGTGGAAATAAACTTGTCAGTTTCACAGGCAAATCCTTTGTCGAATGCCTTTATGAAGCCAAATCACTTGGATCTGACTGGTCAATAAGAATATTGGACGAGCGATCGAAAAATATCGCTTTCCAGTTGTTGTATGAACCATAAAGACAACGTTACCTAGAACACAAAGCATAAATTCTTTGTTTGCTGTATTTTCATCTGTGTCGGAGCAGACAACGGTGGTGGCTCCATCCAAACTCCAGGGTTTTGCTCCAGAAATTTGCGAGCGAAACGATCGAGAAGCCAGACACATTTTAAAACTTTGGCGGATTTTGTTTCAACCGGTTATGGCAGGGGCGTTTTCAGGACGGGGCCTCCGCCCAAATGGAGAGTATGTGGGGTGGCTGTACCGGTCCTGATCTTCAGTTTCAAACCAAAATTAAAGTTACCGAAATTTGTCAAACGGACAATTGAAACAAACCGTATTATAAATACCGTTCGTCTCTGTTGTTCCCAATTATTTATTAGGCTGTGAATACAAAAGTAAACGACAGTTAATTGTTTTCGCTTCGCTTAGGCTTTTAGGCGTAGGCATAGGCTTAGGAATACATTCATTGTTACGCTTAGGCTAAGGCTTAGGCTTAAGCTTAGGCTTAGGAATAAGTTTATAATACTGTTCCGCCACTGTTCTTTACATATGGCTAAACTTACCAATAATAAAACATAAGACGGCCCCGATGGAACATACCGAGATAAACAATGTTAGAAATTTGTACAATTTAGATGCTGTATTCCAATCGTCGAATGGGGAGTCAAAAATGTTGGATCTGCTGCGAAATCCTAAAATATTCAACTGAAGCATTCAAATTCAAAATTACAAATTCATAAATTGAGTAAAGTTCAATCCACATTCACACATGAAAGAATTTGCAGTGAGAACACACAGCTGCAACTTGCAGGTGTGCTGCCTGGGGGGTATGGCGGGGGGGGGGGCGGCGTAAGGGCCACGCCCCCCCCCGATCGGAATTGGTACTTGCGTCATAAATTATATCAGATACAAAAATTACGTATGGTTTCTGGCTCGCTCCGGTCGCGATGTTTTTCACTGATCAATTATTGAAACTATTTTGCCTGCAGCGGTGTTTAAAGGTAGATTTCAAAGTCAAATTCGCCAATCTGACCACCTCAAAATTAATGATAGCAATAGAAGTTGTGCACAGGTACACAATTACATAAACTCTCGACCAGGAACGTTTCGGTTTGGGAGTTTAGACCTCACGTTTCATGAATAAAGAAATGTTTTGAGACTGTTACACAGGGATTTAATACTGAAATAATGTATAGCTTTTCGCTCAGGGTTTTTTTTCAAATGTACGACGTGTGCAAACGTATGTGCATTTTCAAACTGAACTGCGCATCTAGGAATTCACTTGTGTATTTTTTTGCTTTTATGACGACTTTGAATGACTGGTTTCTCTCAGTCTAAATTCTGGCTTCGAGCCTTCGCTCACTCCGGTTCAACTCGTAATGCCTAGAAATATTTCATATTATATGCAAAATTTTCCACACAAAGTCTTTAAGCTGTAGTTCTGTACTGGAGTGAAAGGCTAACATTGTCTAGCGTAGCAAACAATTCAACATTGTCCAGATACCCGAACTGCCAAATTTTAAGGACCTAAAAAGAACTCTGAAATTGGTTTAGAAGCCAACTACGGGAGTGGGATCAACCTCATAAATCCCACCAAAAAACTGAGATCCGCACTGCTAATGAATTCTAAGTTTGCTCTTAGGCAGAAACCAAAGGCACGAGCCAAACAGGATGCGGGGCCAAATGTAAAAAAAGGGAACGAACAGTATTATAACTATGCTCCTAAGCTTAAGCTTAAGCCTACGCCTAATCCTAAGCGTAAGAATGAGTATATTCCAAAGTCTAAGCCTACGCCTAAGCCTGAGGCAAGCAAAAAATTACTATAAAGCTTAAGCTTATCTCTTTTGTTGTCTCACAGAAAAATGTTTCGCCCCTGATCTTTACATGGTGCGGATGCGGCCCCCAATCAAAATTTCCCGGTATGCCTCTGCTTGCAGCTGCAAGCATTTAAGTACTTCAAGGCTGTTCTGTCGAAAAAGGGGTAATAAAAGGGGTCCCCATTTTGAATCCCAATCAATAAGAGTCCGTATTCCTAATCAAATTCCGTAGTTGGATAAAGTCCCTAAATCCCTAATTAGAGTCCATAAATGTGATTTATAATCATAAATGATTCCAAGACCAAATATTAAAGTTGAGTTCGAAACTTTAAAGCATACTTAAGTTTTGAAATTACATTCCTAAGCATAACCTTGTATTGTTACCGCTCAAGCTTTTGATACAAGGCAAATAAACTTTTAAATAAACGGATAGTTGCAATACCGGATATATATCAGTCACGTAGGGTGGCGGAAGGCGGGTTAAAAAATAACAGTAAACAACCGAATAACAACTAGTTCTCTCTGGAGAGGCCGAATAAATATCAGTCTCTCCCTCGTCTAATTCGGGTCACTACAGTATGACTTTATCCAATTTCCGCAAAAATTTGAGTTTACTGTTGTGACTCGAATGAAAGTGAGAGGCACTAAAAATAAATACGAGTCTTTTGCTGCAAAAACTTGCACGTTAAACAACCTTGAATGATAAATTGAAAATATTTACCGAATAATTTACGCAATATCCTCGTTGCTAAATCTGCAACGCCAATAAGTATTAGTTTAGCCAGTAAAAGGTGCACAAATACTGGAATATAGCCAGATATGTCTTTGATATCGCATGATGTTATCATGCGATACGCAGTTGGCCTGAAACAATTTTTTCTTTGTTTATGCTTAATTTAGCATATGTTCCTGTTTTCAAATTTGAAATTGAAATTGAAATTTAAATTTTTTATGCTTACTTGCGGACGAGGTGTACATCGTCCAAGGCTGTTCCCAGTCGACAGCTTATGCTTATTCTTAGGCTTATTATATGTAACCATAACTTTAGCAGTGCATTAGTTGTACGCAAAGAATATTATAAACAGTTTAAGGTTCATGTTTCTATTACCATCAGACTCTACGCAAAATTAAATTTTTTTCAGACTTCAATCTCATATTCCAATGAGTTGAATAATCAACTCAGCTAGCGAGTTAGTTGTTTCTGAGTTAATATCAACAACCATTAACTCACTCTGGGTTGAATTGCTTTTCACTCTCAGTTGCTTATCAATAAGCATTAACTCATTCTGAGTTGAGTTGATTTTCACTCTTAGCTGATATGATTCCGAGAGAGTTGATCAGTTAACTCAGATTGAGCTGACTCAACTCATAATTCTGAGTTCTAATAGTAGTAACTCAGACAGAATAATTCAACTCTTTCTGAGTTAACATCAACTCACTGGAATTTACAGTGTAGAGTTGAGAGTCAAAGTATACATACCTAAAACGAAATTACCTCAGCATTTACACCTCTGTTTTGACTCGTGAAATGCAATGTCTGGTGCATTGATAAATTTTGGGTTGCAGATGTTATTTGTTGCTTACTGTAGTGAACCGAATAAGAGCGGGGTGCAATAAAAGGGGAGCTCCATTTTGAGTCCCAATCAATAGGAGTCCGTATCCCTAAAAAGACTAGCGGATAGAGTCTCTAAACTCTAACTAGAGTCAATAAATGTCAATCATTCGAAATTGTAGTGCATAAATGACTGTAGCACCAAAAAGAGTTGAGTTCGAAACTTTGGCCCGTGTCAGGGGCGGAGAGTTTTTCTGTACACTAGAATAGAGTAAGCTTAAGAATTTTTTTGCTTGGCTAAGGCTTAGGCTTACGAATATGCTCATTCTTACGCTTAGGTTTAGGCTTAGGCTGCTTAAACTATGCTTATAATACTGTTCCACCTCTGTCCGTTTTACATTGGCCGAAACCTTAAAGCATACCTACTTAGTTTTGAAAGTACATTCTTATATACCACTCAAGGTTTTGATACAAGACAAGTAAACGCTAAATTCAACGATACTAACGACGGGTGGCAGAGGGCGGCTTTAACAGTGGGTACCTTTTGGAGAGAGCAAATAAATATCAGCCCCCTATTCTATTCGGGTTACTACAGTAATACACCGTTTACATCACATATACGTTTAGCGTAAATGCTTAAGTTTGCTTACGTTCTCACGCGTATTTCAATTTATGTTCGCGGTCTATTCTACGCATGGGCCGTAAAAGCTATCAATTTGAACATTCGGCGGATATGTTATTAATAATTCTTTTGAATTTTGCGAGATTCAAAATTTAACCAAGAATACCTCCTATTTCTTTGTTTGATATGTCATTTTATGGAACAGTTTTTTTATAAAATTTTAACAAAAACACAACGGTTTTGAAGTGATGTGGTAATAAATTTGACTCGCTTTATAAGACAAAACGAGTCAACATTATTTATTAACCGAAATTGAAACTTGACATTAATTTTTATTTGCTTCTGAAAACCTTATCTTTTTGTAAAATTACTTGAACCAGAATCGTAAACTATTAATTGGTTGAATTAGTTTTAGATTGCAGACCTTTGGCATTATCCTTTTCTATCTGTTCGGCTTGTAGTACCATTGTGATTGGTTAAGAAATCTATCATAATGCGTATCAAGTCTTACCATTCAGTTTTAAATTCGTCAACATACTGGAACAGCTCGTTTTGCGCATATTTGCACGCAACATACGTCAGTACAGCGTCCAATCCGTGAATGATAAGGTTAACACTGAAGAATGCAATTATGAATTTTCTATTAATGATTGCAGTCGGCATAAATTGCACATCGTCAAATTCGATTGCAAAACTTGACGGCACTCCAGGGTCACTTTGCGATCCTTGACTTGTTTTGTGTCTTCCTGTGGTGCTGCGTTGCCATTTCGAACCAATTCCGATGGTTTGTGTAGTACACCTGTTATCAGAGTGTCCAAAATTAGATGCAAATTCGCTAGTCGAACTATACGGCCAATCGCCAACGGAGTTGCT
Organism: Enoplolaimus lenunculus; assembly: GCA_030248215.1. NCBI lineage: Eukaryota > Metazoa > Nematoda > Enoplea > Enoplida > Thoracostomopsidae > Enoplolaimus > Enoplolaimus lenunculus. The sequence continues at coordinate 6,058 of JASANG010001721.1, forward strand.
CTTCTTGCGACTATAAAATAAAAATTGAAAATTTAAGTTTCCGTTTTAAAATTTGAAATTAAAATGGCAAAGAAGATTTTTTTTTGATAAAATTGTGTTCCGTCAAAATGTGAGTCCTCGAAGTGAAAAAAATGTAATCTTTTTCAAGAATTCAAATTTTGAATGCGGACTGATCAGTTGAAGCCGCACCGGCAAATGTTAACTTTTAACTTCGCGATCAGTTGTTGAGTAAACGCAGGCAAAACTGCAGCCTACCAATGATAAGTTGAATATTCCGTTTGAAACTGGATGTTTAGATGAAATATGATACATTCCTGCCGGAAATCATTAATAACCGGCACTGCAAAAACTAAATACAACACTTGTCTGTAAAATAAGTAGAAAAGTTAACATTCTCTTATGACTATATACAGTGCTTACAGCTAGCGGCCAGTGTTTAACTGGACATCCGTTTCTGTTTCTTATAAAATCGGCTTAATTTTCGTTATTAAAATACTTAAATTTATGTTCCTTTGAAACGTCACCGCTGTAAAATTGGTTAACAACCTTGACATCACAGATTTAAGTAAAAATGACGAAATTCAGTTGCGAAAGAATAAAATTATCTTTAAAACGTTTATACTTAAATTAAAACATTTGTTTTCGTTTTTTGTTATTTTTACTGTCCGTTTATATAGAGCCAACCTGCAAGCGGAACAGATTGTTTCGAACAAACGAAAAATGTTTCGTTTGAAACATATGATTGATTCGTAATTGGCAAAATCTGGGCCCATATTCTCAAATGTATTTAGCAACTATCATCAGTTTAGTAATAGGTTTTCAGACTCGCTAAATATTGCAGTTGTTAAACTGAAAATTGGTACAGGAGTAGAGCAAATCATATGCGAAAAATGTGCTGATTTTTGGAGCGTCAGTATTCACTGGTTCAAAGGTTACAAGACCTATCACCAACTTGTGACAGGCGCTACACAAATATGACGATACGGGTCCTATAGTCAACTAGTGATTTGGTTCAATACGCGGTTCATAAAATAGGCCAATGACTTACAAACCCATTTTTGTTATCTTTTGTTGTCTGTATGGAAACGGCCATATTTTAGACAGCAGTAAATGAAGCTAAAAAGTTAAAGCAACTGTATATGTAGTATACTTAGGAAGGCGAATGATTTTAAAGAAACATCAGATTTTCGTTCCGTTAATCCGTTAAAATTTGTTGAAAAATGACAAAATCAAGCAATTAACAGTAAATATTTCAGCCAAAATCATCAACTGTTTGATAAATGTTGTTTGTTCAAGTAGTTGCTGGACAAATCACCAGTAGTAATTTGTCTCAGATACGAGCAGTGCCGGATCAGGCAGGGGTGGGAGCTCCACCCAAATTCCACAATGGGGGTCCCCAAATTCGCGAGCGAATCGGGGGGCTCTTTTAGGGGAGGGGCCCCCTTTCGGGGGTATGGGGGGTGGTTGCTACGGCCCTGGATACGAGCTAAAGCATTAAGAGGGCTAAATTTTAAAAAATTCTCCAAAAATCTCTACATTTTCCGAATGTCAATTTGCCGCCGGAACATGAGATAGATATCCGGTCGCAAAAAACAATACCTACTGTCAATCTGTAAAGTGTTACACTGCAAAAAATGGTGAGTCAAATTGACTCTCTCCAAAATAGGCTTTTCTGGACAACACAAACTGGGTCAAATTCGACTCACCAGAGTCGCTAAATGAGTCGAATTTGACTCTCGTGGAGTCGAATTTGAGTTAATTTGTGTTGTTCCAGAAAAGCCTATTTCGGAGAGAGTGAATTTGACTCACCAATGCTTGCAGTGTACAATGTAGCACGTTTTGCTTTTAGATAAAGTTACAAAACAACGTGAACTATATAGCGCTGCTATTCAAAATTTTGCACCAAAAAATTTAATGAAATTTAACATCAAACCAACTGGTAAATAATGGAATACCGTCAGCGAACCAGAAAACCATTGTAAATAAACCCCCTTGAACAAAAAACAAAGGCTTACCTTGATATTTACAATAACGCTGATCTGCGTTGCAAACGAAAATATTACTGGAACAGCAATGAAAATGCAGTCAGCGGGGTCCCATGGCGGCTTATCTGGATCTGGAGACTGCGTTATGGTCATGTAGGCAGAAGACCATTCCTGTGACTCAAATTTCTGGTCAAAACCAGAAAACAAAACCTGCCGCATACTCGGTTGTTCGGTGGAAGATTGGTAAACAACAGACTTTACTGGATATCTTGAAATTTGTAATCCATAATATACGACCATAACTGCAGATACAAACCCGTATGAATATACTACATACAACACCAACACTGATTTAGGTGAAACTGGTGAATAACTTGAAAATAAATTAGGCAAACATTGAAATTTTGGTCTGGTGCTGCAGTTTGCCAGTCGATGTTGCCAGTTGGTTGGGTTTGATATATTTTGATGCGAACAGCTTTTAAGGCTTCCGTGCCAAAACCAACGCATCACGTAAATGCTAATGATTGTAGCTGGAATAATACCAAGAAGACTCAAAACTAAGTTAGCGATTAGATATTCTAATGATTCCATATTTTAATTGTTTTCTAAAACAATGTTCAGGTTTAATTATGGCGTTCCCTTAAAGCGACCGACCCATGTAAAAATCAGGGGCAGAACAGTTTTCTATGGCTCTGAAGTAAAGTAAGCTTAAGCTTTAGACTATTTGTTTACTTAGCCTTAGGCTTAATAGGCTTAGAAATATGCTTATACTACTTTTCTGCCTTGTTTTGCACATTCCCCAAGTGATCTAAGCAATATATCATTAAAATACTAAAATGTTACAAAATATATGATTTTGTGTTTGAAAGCAATAAGCATAGTTCGCTTGGTGCATTCAAAACAATATTTCTGATATTCAAGAAAAAATTGCTTACATTTTGAAAACCTATAGCTAAATTTGGTGACCGGTGCTTTAAAAACATTCCCTTGAATGTTTTTTCATGACGCTCAAACCCAAGAAGGGACTCACACAACACGGCAAGGTTTATCGAATATTTTCTGTCGATTTATTTATCGGTTGCATTTTAAGGGCCAATAATCTGGCAACGAATTCAAAATGCGCGAATGCAAAATATAAACTTGCAAATTAAAAGTACATGAATCACATCTTGAGCCAGGTAACATTTTTCCACATACATTCCAACGAGGTCGATCAATAATTAATGATATCATGAGCAACTATTTGCAGGCTACTGTATTTACAACGTAAAACGAAAAGAATGTTTCCGAATTAAAATGTATAATTAGAGTCGAACATTTGGTTCATGTAAAGATCATTGGCGGAACGTTTTTCTGTAAAACTGCAATAGAGTAAGTTTAAGCTTTACATATCTTACATCAGTAAGGTAAACCTCCATAATCGCAGCACAAATTCCATCACACCAATGTTTGTGTTACTCAAACTCTTCTCATTACATTATCCTATTTCGCTCGTGCGACTTTTTAGCCTTACGCTTTAGACTGGATCGTTTAGGCTTTAGACTTTAGTTTCAGACATATATCTTTGCTGTAAAGCTTGTGCTTTACGCTTAGGAACAGGGCCGGAACATCCAACTTCTATACCCCCATTTGGGAGGGGGGCACCGTTAAAGAGCCCCCACCCTAACCGGTTGAAACAAAAACCGCTTATTTTAAAATGTATCTGGCTACTCGTACGGTACGCTCGCAAGCTTGTAGACCCTCACGTCTGCATGCTCCGGCACTGCTTAAACATATGCTCAGGCCACTCTGCACAAAATGGTGAGTCAAATTGACTCTCTCCGAAATAGGTTTTTCCGGACTGCACAAACTGAGTTAAAACTCGACTCCGCCAGAGTCAAATTCGACTCACTGATTCGCTCAGTGAGCCGAATTTTACTCTGACGGAGTCGAATTTGACTCAGTTTGTGTAGTCCGGAAAAACCTATTTCGGAGAGAGTCAATTTGACTCACCGTTTTTTTGCAGTGCGATATCACCCACGTGATGAGTGACGTTGGCCGTTTTTTGGATAACAAGTAAATAATAAAACATACATTTTATGTTCAAAAACTTAAAAATAACACTATAACTGACTGCATTTAATATGAAATAACGTATGTATAAGTTAAAACTACAAGGGCAAATTCTTAACATTACTAAAATATTAACACAGTCGTCGAGTACTCTCACTCGGCAAATATCTCATATTTTTTGATGGTGAATTTTTAAAGAAACGAGCAAAAATGGCTTAGGCTTAGGCATCGGCTTCGGCTTAGGCTTAGGTCTTTCAATAACGTTTTCAAATAACTGGTAAAAATTTCGATTCGCTCGAATTAAAGTGGACAAAATTACAGTTGGTCGACTGAGGTTAACCCAATTACATTCAGGGAATAAACCAGAGCATAACCCAATAGCATTCAGTTTTTAATACTGTATCCACTCATACATCAGCACCAACCAAGCTGGCAAACCCGTGATTTACATTCGACATAAAAGACAAAGCTTCTTCTACTCTACAATCGTTGCTGCTGGTCAATCACCGAACCCAAATGGCTCGCAGAGCGCTAGTTATCCGGATACTAGCACTCGAGCAAAAAGTTAGCCAGTTTCGCAAAGTTGTGAGTGTAGAAAAGAAGGCGGAAAATATTGCCTGATGTGTGATGGTTGCCAACGCTGGATCAATTGTTCTGGCATGACGCCTCATGAGGCAGATTGCATTCAAGGAAAAAAACTGGTTCATATATTGTGCGTTGCGTGTAGACCATGGAACGTAGTTCTATGGGGCTAGAAAAGAATACGCTTAAGCTTTAGACTAATTTTTTTGCATTGGCTTAAGCTTAGGCTTTGGGCTTTGGAATAAACTCATTCTTACGCTTAAGCTTAGGCTTAGGGTCGATTTTTTTCAAATCCCTACTAAATACTCAATACGCATAAAATAAATTGCTGTGTCCGAAACCTTGCATCATACCGAGTTTCCTATTCCATGATTAAATCTCATGACTGTAATTTTCAGGAAAGATTAGCAATTTAAATGCGTACATGTAGATATTGATACTTATGTACATTGAATCATTATCAACAGATTGGCGAATGTAGAGAACAGGCGCACAACCGTATTTTAAGCATATTCCTAAACCTAAGCATAAGCCTAAACCTTAAGGCAAGAATGAGAATATTCCTAAGCCTAAGCCTTAGCTTAAGCCTAAAGCGAGCAAAAAATTGTCTAAAGTTTAAGCTTACTCCTTTCTAGACCCACAGAAAAACGTTCAGCCCCTGATCTTTACATGGGCCGATAGATTTATATGTGCCTTCTAGATTTCGGCTAATTTGCACGTACAGACCACCAAGTTCAAGTTTTGAATATACGCAAATTTTATGTTCTAACAACAATGTAGCACGGTGTTTCCTGTTTGTATTATAGGCGACTTAAACTTTCCTGATATTGACTGGAAACATTGCAGTTGGTCAAATAACGTGTGCTATAGTTTAGTTCAAACTTTAAAGCATACTTAAGTTTTGAAAATGCATTCCATAGTATAAAACCTTGTATTACCGCAAAACCGTTTGATAGAAGACAAATAAACGTTTAATTCAACGGATAGTTGCAATACCGGATATATCATTAACGAAGGGTGGCGGAAGGCGAGTTAAAAATAAATAACAGTTCGTAACCAAATAACAAGCGGGTTTCCTGTGGAGAGGCCAAATAAATATCAGTCTCCTCCCTCTATTCGAGTCACTGTACAGCTGTTGTTAGTTAACAACTTTTGCGTTTAAACAGAAAACCCAAATATTCGTGATGCAAAACTGCTTCTTAGGCGCATTCTAGGTTCTGTATCCGGTAGCTCATATTCCTACGCCCAGCGGCCAGTAGCTGAAATTCTTTAACTGTTTGTTTAAGCATATCGGAAAGGACGCTAATACAGGTAGTTGACAAGCTGATTTGGAATGTCAAGTTATAAATATGACCTGTTCAGCGTATGCGAAGTGGGGGACATTCGGCAAACATTAAACAACTGGAAATATTGCGGCAGGACTGAAATCTTAGTACTGGATTGAATTTTTTAGTGAAATTTTGTTACAAGATATTAATAGGGTCCGAAATCCGCTGCCGTTTCCGGTAGGAATCGGTGTTCGTTTCCGTTTCCGCTATACAATTATCGGAAAGTCACGTTCCAAATTGGTTATATAAACAACGAATATACATCGCAATTTTTCATTATGAGGGACAGATATGCTTCAATTGTTCGAAACGAAATAAAAATAACAAAAAATTCATTCAGCACCGTAAAAATTTCGGGCATCCGCTCTGTTTTCTATAAAATTTTAGAATGCGTGTTTGCAGAAAAATAAAACAGCGCTAAAAATTAAAGAGTATATACCTAATGTCATGCATTGGACTAAATTTCGATTCTTTGCAATTATTTTATTACATTCTTAAATTTAATTTGCTGAAATTCACAAAACAAAAAATCTAAATTATACACGCGTTCGTGTCCAGCACAGCAATTCTAGGCTGTGTTACTTTTAGGGCCGTGCCGTTTCCTGGTAGAACTGCAAAATGTTTGACAACGTTTAATTGAACAATAATAATATTTTAGACAATAAACGGAATCAATAATTCCAAATTAAATGAATCAGGTTTATTGACAAAAACAGCAGTATTAAGCACTAAAAATTACGAAAAACTAGTACTTAAAGCTATTAAGTACTAAGTGCTACAGTGTCGGAGTAGATATTAGACTATGTGTTTTGCTTAAGCTTAGGTTTAGGTTTAACATTTTCTTGAAAGCTTAAATTAAGCTGTTGTTGTCGTTGTCGTTGCTGCCAGTCATCTGTTCGGGTTTTTGTTATTATTTGAGGTTTGTGATTCAGTACAGCGGCAGCTGCAGTCCAAGCCTGCAAGTGACCGGATAAATAGTAAATTACACAGGTTTGTAAGCGCATTGAAATAGATGGATGACTATGAATGGTCTTCGGTTCTGCAATCTTGGTATTGTTTGTCGATGTTGGGACAAGAATATCTTTAAACGACAGTATGGCCCTAAAATGAACTTGGCCTCAATTCTTATAACACCATTACGCAATAATATCGAAGTGTTTTAATTATAATTTAAGTAGTGCCATATAGAGCCGTTCACGAAACTTTTGCTGCGCATGCGGTGGGGCTCGATCCCACGACGTACAGATCACCGGTTCGCTGCTCTAACCACTGAGCTACGCAGCCAGACAGCGTTTAATCTTGCTTGGGGGCATATTTCTTGCTTGGATCGAAAGGTTCCCATCGATTTGCTGGATAAATATGCTTATTGCGTTCGTACCAATTTCGAAGCACAACTTTTGCAGGATGAGATTCTGTTTTTTCATTCACAGCAGCCTGAAAACAATGAAAAATACCCAGCGAAAGTTGAATGAGAAATTTTCAGATTGATTCATTTTTTGTAAAATTCCGAAAATCTAAATAGATACTGAATAATTAGCAAGTTTTATTACAGAAAACGTGAATTTAGATTTAACATTTCGCTTCTGTCCCAGTCAAAAAGTAAATTCCGCTCATTCCCTTACGAAGAAGCAGTTCCCGTTACCCCCTGCACCCTGCATAATTTAGCAACAAAAAGACGCGTTCAAAATGTTACGTTCTTCTGTGCCAAATTCAATGTCCAAATATCTCAACATTTCCCATTAAATTATCGCACCTCACCTGTCGTATTTGTAACTCGCCACCTGCGTCAAATTTGTACAACGGTCCAGTTTTTCCGACCGCTTTTGTGACAATAAAATCGTGAAACGTATAAAACTGTGGAATAATAATGTCTTCTTTGACGAACATAAGCGAATCAGGCGAACACGTTTTGAGTTCGTTAAAATCACGACGCAGAATTTCAATTGCACTCGACAAAAACGCGTGAATTGTTGCACCTTTTTTCATTTTAACGTCTCGTCTATGACCTGAAAACACAATTATACTACAAAATCAGTCATATGACTGCATTCACGTACACACCCAATCATACAGTCTAAGAAACAGCCACAAGTATATACTAACATAGCACATTTTTAGCAATTTCAACACAAAAACCTTCGCACGCTTATAATTTTAAAAATTCTTTGCACTAGACAAGGCAAAATTAACTGCATTACGCGTCCCCCATGAGAAAATTTTTTGTGACAAAATGGTAAGGTCCCTCCTACCTTACAATTTCTACCCTTCATAAAATTTGCACATATAGCATACAGTAAAAATTATGTTTCATAACTTCGGGCAGCCTGCTTCCGTGAGAAATTTCTGGATCCGAAAATGATTGCATGCTGTGGTAACATTAAAGTATCTGCATAAAACAGAGGTGAAATCAAGCAAACCCCAACATGCGGCACAAACCGTTACTTGTAAGTTACATAGTTTTGCCTAAAGTTATTGATATTTGCTAAATCACATCTCTCTATACGTACAAGAACAACACAGGTTAATCTCGCAGAAAACAGAGTATTCCAATCAAAGTATTTAGTAAGTAACATAACATTTTATTTTAGTTGAGAAAAACGAAAAACAATCTTAACATGAAAATCCTTACCAGATCCATCCCAATAAGAAAACGCAACGTTCAATTCTTCATTTTTGATCTTTTCTTGTTTAAGCATCCATTCAATTCGAAGTTCTTCTCGCAATCTAAACAATATTTAGAATTTAAACAATTAAAATCAATATACAACCGGGCCGTTGTACGCAAACCGTAGCAAAAACACGCTACAACGTTCTAAGAAATCGAATCAGAAATATAAAACACAACTTTATATTGTGAAAAACGTTTATATCTACGCTAAAAATTGACAATCACTAACAAGTTAAATAACATTTTGGCTTACACAAGCGCTTCAAACGCTATTTTTATTTTAAGTTTTTACAAACGCTATTTTTATTTTTATTTTTTACCAATGCTGTTAGGAAAGCATGTTGTAAACTTTCAACGATCGACCGAATAAATTGTTAAACATACTATTAAAAGCACTACCGCTTTATTTAATCCAAACTGACTTAGTTGGCCAATTCGACAAATTCCGTTTCACACACGAATGTGACGTCGAGTTGTTCTTACGTACCAAATTCGTAATACAGAGTTTTACCGCTCAACACTCACTTATCTCACCCTCACAAAAACCGATACTACTTACTGATTTTCTTGCAATTCTCGTTCACGATCTGGCAAAAAACTTGTGTCCACAGTTGGGTCTTTTCCGAGCTTCTTAGGTTTGACCAGCGTTTTCTGAGTAGACTGTACCGACTGTTCATTTGGCGACACCTTTGTATCATCATTTGTGTTGTCACTATTCCTCAGCTGATCACCTTGTTCATCGCCAGAACTTTCATCATTTCTATTTGATGTGGATGCCTTATACAATACAGTAATTTTGTTTGTTTCTTTCTGACTTCGTTTTTTATTTCTCACGTACATTGCCATATCGAACCAAGTTTCTTTAAAATACCCTTACGTATGTCTTCAATTAAATTTTTAAACTAACCAAAATTTTGCATGTAAATTTAAAACAACAAAATAAATCAAGAAAAAACGGATTTTAGTACATCTGAGCTTTACCTTTTCCGGCGCATCCCTATTTAGCCTCTTCACAATTTTCCACATCGCCAGTAAAAAACCAACTATTGAACAAAAAATATGCACTATATGTTTCTTGCCACTGTTCAATAAATCACCCACTGAAATCAATAATCGGTATTTTTGATATTGCGATGCTTACAAGAAACTTAAGCCACAAAAAATGACAGTGGCCAAGCAAACCCCAGTTAAACCAACCTTTTCGTGATCGATCGCTTCTGGGTTAGGCTCGTATTTTATTTCGCGCATTTCTGGCGTTTCACTGTCGCTATCTTCATTTTCTTCCACATCATCAATATCAAACGACAAACAACTTCTCTGTTTGGTCTAAACAAATAAAAAAATTAGGTTGTATTGAACAAAGCCATTCTGTCAGTGTTTAACTTATTATGAAGACAAAGCTTTAAATATAATTATTTCCGACGCTTTCAGCAAACAGCCAATTTTAAACGTTCTTCCGAACGACGTAATTATTACTAATTACTCCATAACGCTTACCCACTGTATTAGTCATACTGAGGAAATGTCCACAATTTTGCACTACAAATAAAAAACCTAGAATTTACGCTGCCCAAAATAACAGTTGAAACGAGTCCGGTTTAATTAATAACTTTATACATAAAAATAAACTTTATTGATTCATAATTATTAAACTAAACCTCAGAAATAGACTTAAGCTAGAACAATTTTAATGAGACAGTTTCATTATTTCTACTTATTCTAAAAATCAGACAACGTAGGCTTAGCATAAAACAAACTCGAATGAAAACCTTTTCTTTTTGTTTCATCTTCTCAGCAGCAATGGCTTCAGACTCTTGTTCTCCCAAACAATCGTCAACAGAACTTCCGGGAACTACAGCGCTACCAGTTAGCAAATCAATTCGCTTTGCAGCAAGTTGCTTTTCGCGTTCTTTTACATAATTTTCCCGCGCAGCTTTCATTTCTTCGAGCGTAACAAGTCCTTAAACACTCAAATCTTATTGAACGAAGCAAAATGGTGTGTTAAACTTGCATTGAGACTCTATAATTTTACGCCGTTTTAGCTACATGCTAATTTGCATAATTGGTTAAGCCTAAATTAGGACTTCTTACTGTATTCAACTAATTATTAGGGTCACGCGATATCTAATATCAGTACTAATGGGCTTTTGGGTACGAGAAACGTGAATAAATTATATATAAGGCTACACAACCGATAACATAATAGTCAGCTAATAGCTAATTTCCATATTAGCTTAATTATTTAAGCCTAAATTAGGACTTTTTTACTGTATTTAATTAATTATTAGGGTTAGAATCTAATTTTAGTACTAACGGGTTTTTGGGCATGAGAAGTGTGAACAAATTGTTTATAACCGTACAAAACCGATAATTTAATAGTTTGCTAATAGCTAATTCTCTTATTAGCTTCGTTACTAAACATAAATCAGTACTTTTTTAAATTATTTCACTGATTATTACGTTAAAAACAATCAAATTCAGTACTAAAGATTTTGCGTGCGAAATTACGACCCTACAAAACCGATCAATGAATAGTTAGCTAATAACTAAGCTGCATATTAGTTTACTGGACAGTAAGTGGGCCAAACTAATCGTTTGTGCATTATAAGTTTAAAATGTTAAACTAGACTGATTAAAAAGTATGTCCAAACTTCGCTCAAGTTAATGTCTGGCTGTGAGAGAAATTTACCATAATTACCACTGTGCACGCTACGCATTAATAACTTACATTATTAAACTTTCAAATTTCAAAATTACTTACCTACGGTTGAAGATTTCAATTGTTGTTCAATTGCATCGTAATGTGCCGCAAATTTGTGTCCAATATCAGCTAAAACAAAAAAATAATACACAAATATAATATCGTTAGTTGAGATATGCTTTAAATCAAAGTTCGAAACGTAATTGAATTATATCGAAATCAAAACAAGAAATCAATACATACCGAAATCGGAACTGCAAATTTTCACAGCCCATACATTTTACATTCCGAGTTTTATAATTAATAATTAGAGTTTTGATAGGAACTAAATTTTGCCGGAACAAGATCAGGAACAAGAATTGAACTTTTTTGCCTGAATACTCTCTAAAAACTTAAACTTAAATTATAGCTTAACTAAACTTGAATATTAGTTTTAGTAAAACTTAAATGGCTGGACGAACTAACTAAACTAGAATTCTAAGTTGTAATTAAGCTAACATGTTTTTCAGTTTAACACGAGCTTCAGTAAGCTTATTTTTAGTTTAAGTAACAAGTGCAGCCCAAAAATTATGTGTATCTAATAGTTCATTAAGTTTAGCCTAATCTGAAAATATGTAGGCGTAAACCACTTTGCTTAGTTAGTTAATCTTGAAAGTTAGTTTAATATTGCTGGATTACGTTAAGCTTAAATCAAGTTATAGTTTAAGCGTTTAAAGAGCAGGAACAGGAACTGGAATTGCAAAAAAATTTCAACACCGAATTACTATTTTTTCTTTTTAGTATATAAAAAACCCCAGTAAAAAGTATCTTATTAACTTTTTTTTTATTTTTTTTTTTTTTTATCTTAACCCCACCCCAACTCACCCACTATAACTTTTCAACTACTCACCTAAACTGAAAACGAATCATTTTGCAACTACAAAATCTCTAAACGTTTAAAAGGCTTGGCACAACACCGTAAAAGTTCCCGTTCCGGCGTTCTGCGATGCCGGAAACGGAATCCATGTTTTCAGGAATTCGGGCGAAAACCTGACACACTAAATCAATATATCTGTTTCAGAGTGCAAGTTAGTCATATTTCTACGATAATTTGAATGCCATATACACAAAATGTAAGCTAACTAACTGATACAAGCACCGTTGTTATAAACGTTAACCAAACTGCAGGCAAATTTGACGTATAATTGCAAAGAAACAGATCAGAAGCGATAAAGAATTACGATGAGATCGGAATCGGAAGTCCGGTTGCACCCTGCTCTTCATCCTGATAAACTAAGACTGCTTCTTGCTCCGAACCACAAAAATGGATTTCAGTCTGTCAGTAGCATCTTTTTTCAAATAATCCGGCAATTTCTACAATTTAATTTTGTGCAATTTGCAAAACCTTGTAAAAAAATTGCTATTTTAAATTCTTCTATTACCAATATTGAACCAATCGCTACAGGGCGGCAGATAGATGTTACACTTTAGTGACCTTGTTTAGCATCGTTTATAGCTCATAATAGGCATTATTGTTAGGCCCATGTATAAAACAAGGTCGGAACGTTTTCCGGCGGGACTGTAATAGAGTAAGCTTAAGCTTTAGACTAACTTTTTTGCTTGGAATTAGCCTTAGGCTTATGCATATGCTCTGTTCATTCTTACGTTTAGGCTTAGGCTTAAGAATATGCTTATACTACTGTTCCAGTCCTGTTCTATATATTGGCCTAAGTAAGACCAGTCAAAGATGAGGTTGGTCAAACAGCAGGGTGCAACCGGAATTACAATTTACCGGAACCGGAATTTGAAAATTTTACCGGAACCGGAAACGGAACCGGAAAGTGAATTTAATTTTTTTTTTTTGCTCTATTATTTGTGAAATAACATCAACATATATAATTATATATATCAAATAAAAAAAAAACAAAATTAAAAAAAAAAGAAAAAAAAAAAAAAAAAAAAAAAAAAAAAAACAACAAAAAAAAAAACAACAACAACAAAAACAACCACAAACCAGCAATTTTCACAGCACTATAGCCTACTTTTATTCTATGTATACATTTGTTTTCATATCAGTAAACCGCAACATTTGACCAGTTTCAAAATATATTTTTATCTGGTGCGTGATACGGCGCTACACACAGCTTAGAATACTACTCTATGCTCAGGGATTGACCGGATATCCGGTTCCGGTTTAAATCCGGCAAAATCCTACATCCGTATCCGGTTCCGGTATCCTGTACAAACCATACCGGATATTTGTGGTTGTGGTTCCAAATATCATAAAACTGTTTTGCACGTCAAAATACTAGATATTTTTTGAAGCGACTGCAATGCTGAACAATTCATGACTGGGACGCTGACATGGAATGAAAAATGCAAACCAAAAATTAATCTTAAATCCATAAATACACATTTTTGCACGACTCAAATACTTCCAACAGTGTACAAATTTATATGCTATATCCGGTTAACATCCGGTTCCGGTACAAAATTCACACTATCCGGCTCCCCGAAAATTAATATCTGGTCGATCCATGTCGTATGCTGGACCCTAAAACATACCGGCAGCAGCGCTTTCAGCAGCAATTTTTCGCTTTTTTTGTTCAATTTCTTGTTTGTGTCGTTCGCGACGTTTTGCAATATGCATAACACGTCCCGCATCTGCTATTGAGCCAGTATAACCAGACATTGTAATTTGAACGATCCTAAAAACAACGTTTCCACATTACTCCATTGAGCATCCACAGCAATGGAACAGCATTTGTCAACGTCAATTGGTGTCATCCAGTTTGATTGAACAGAATACATTGCGGTTCTCAAATTTTAATCGCTGCGTGCATCTTAACGTTGGGCAGCGCTATTTAAAATTGAATTTTATCAGACCAATTTGGATATGTCACAACGCAGCAAGCAATGGGCGGGCGGTCTCGATTTCCAACTGAAGACCGACCGATGCTATTGTAAAACCGAAAGCGAATTTTCAAATTTTTACCATAAAACATGAGATTTTTTTAACAGTTTTAATGCATTTTCTCGTTGTTTAAAGAACGCAATTGTGAAAAAGTTGTTTCATTAATAAATTTTGTTTGGTCTCGGGCCTAAAGACCAATTTAATTGCAAGAGTTTAGTTGAAAACGAAATTTTCATAATGCAAAAACAATTTGCAAATTTAGCCGATGTTTTCAGAGTTTTGATTCGAAGGCCTACTGAAACTCGAAAAGCGAAGCCGAGACCAGTCGTCAAAGCAACAGATATAAAATTTTCACAGCGCAGGCTATACTACATAATACACGTCAAGACCGCTCAGTACAACAATGCTGCTAGACCTAAAATGAGCAAACGTCAGTTATAAAAGCCAGTAAAGTATACTTGGAAAGCGGAATTGTTAGCGGACAAGCCTAATAATATACCTAAAACGTTAGCTGTTGCTATTGCAGCCCAGGGGCCCAACCTACCTCGGTGAGTACGAGACTTAGAAACTGCAAGACTTCTCATTGTTACACTTAAATAAAGAATAGGCTTAGTGGGTTAGGTTCGTACAGCTAAACACGTACCGCTATATATTCATTTGATTTCTGCACAATAACGCAACAGATTATGCAGTTAATCGCCCGTAACATTCTAATTTGCTCAAACAGTGTTAACATGAAAGTGCACAAACTACTTTTATTAAAACAAAATTGCGTTCATATACGCAGACAATTTTAAGTTCAATGATCGACTTGAAAATGCATAAAACTAAATACGATCGCAAATTATACGACTAAAATGCAAATCTACTCGATACAAATTAAATACTAACTGCAGCTGTAACTTGATTGAAATAAACTACGGCCCATGTATCGAACAAGTCGACGAAACGATTGGAATGCGCCAGCTTGGCACCCTTTTCAGACGTTCACATTTTCACGGCGATAACTTAAAGCTACAGCTAGCACCTGCAAGAATACACTAAAAAAATGGTGAGTCAAATTGACTCTATCGGAAATAGGCTTTTCCTGACTACACAAACTGAGTCAAAATTCGACTCCGCCAGAGTCAAATTCGATTCACTGAATTTGCAGTGTACATGCAGTATTTGCAGCTTTTCAGTGCAAAAACTTTCACTTAAGCATAAGGCAACAATGATTTTCACAGGCCAATATATTTCATTATTTTCAACCTATTAATACATTTTCACAAAATTTAACGATGTCCTGATGCTTCTAATATTTGTCAACGCTCAATCACATCTCAAATACTTGTCAGTCACAGTTTTTTAAATTTAGCCGTACGCTGTTATTAAGTTGCTACTCATGTGATACTCTGTGTTTAAAATGAATTTTACACATCGATTATTTAACCTAAACTGTTGCGGGCACTTTTTACAACACCGCGACCGTACGTAATTTAGTACTGAGGGAGCAACAACAGATTTCAGATGCCAAAACACATTTTGTTAACATTTAATTATTTAAACTTTATCAAAAATATGGCCAATTTTACTTTTACGGGCATAGCAGTAGATTAAGCGTATTCCTAAGCCTAAGAGTTGCAAAAGTGTATTCTTAAGCCTAAGCCTAAGCAAAAAATGTAATCTAAAATCCAAACCTACTGTTTTATAGACCCACCACAAACCTGGACGCCCATTAACGTAGTATAGGCCAAGAATATTGTGCATTTAGGAAACGAAGATTACCGTCAGATATAGCGGTTCCCCCGTCACCGACACAGATTTGTCTCTAAATCTTTCAAATCACTATACACGTATGAAGTAAAAATAACTTTCAAACAATTATTTTTACAGCAACACCTTTGACATTATGATTTTTGTAAATAAATAAGTAGTATAACATATATTAAAGTTAAAAAAACGCCCACAGTATTGTACAAATAGTTCCACTTGTACCTTTAAAAATATGCTTAGGCTTAGGAATATGCTCAATTCTACGCTTAGGTTTAGGCTTAGGAATATGCTTATAATACAGTTCCGCCCCTGTTCTTTACATTGGCCGTTATTCTTATATTTCCACAAAACAAACGGAAAATTACAAATTTGATAATTTTGACTACTTAACATACCGAGGTAACAGTCTCAATAAAACGTCTATTTATATCGTACCATCAATCCAAAAAAATTCACAAAAGCTAACGCCCTTTTCATCGAGTTATGCTTATAATACTGTTCCGCCCCTGTTCTTTACATTGGCCACCACTTCTAACATTTTAATCTTCCCTCTCGTCACAAAAAAATCTTATTATATCCTCACACAACAGAAATGCTTACATATGACGCAGACAGATATTACAATATTTTAAGTGCTTTAAAACAGTTGTTACACTGTTTGTCATCTGTCAATAATACCCCCTATCATCTGACCTTGTATATTTTTTACAAACAGATGCAAAATATATATGTATATATACCTACGTACCCGGCATACACAACGTAAACACACAAAGCATCTAAGAAAACAGCACACACAAGTTGCAAATTGCTAATACCGTTTCTAAATAAAGACGCATTTTACATAACAAACTTGACCAATGTTACTTTCAGGGGCGTAACAGTAGATTAAGCGTATTCATAAGCCTAAGCCTAAGCGTTACAAAAGCGTATTCATAAGCCTAAGCCTAAGCATTGCACAAATGTGTTCTTAAACCTAAGCCTAAGCAAAAAAAATATAATCTAGAATCTAAACCTACTCCTTTATAGACCGACCAGAAGCCTGGACGCCCCTTAAAGTACCATGAGCCACAAAGATGATGTTTAAGGCGCAAACGGCGATTCCTAGCATTTTTTGCTTTAACATAGAACGACACCTTGATGAATCATTGCCATAGTAAATCTAAGATGCAACCGGATGTCTAAAAAACCCAGAAGTAAAGAACTTGAAAGTCACTCGACGTTACCAATTGAACAGAGGCGATGTTCGAGTAAAAGCTACATTTCTAAGCTGAAAATACAAATGATGCTATAAATTTTCAAATAATGACGTTGTCTTACATTATTTGTCAAAAATATAGCATTTTTACTGATTTAAATTGCATTCAACAGTCGCAAAAAGCTTTAATAGCAACACTGGCAATCAGGGTGCAACCGGAATTCCGGTTCCGGCATTTTTTCACCTTCCGGTTCCGGTTCCGGTAAATTTTTACCGGATTTAAAAATTCAGGTGTTATATGCCATTGATGGTGGATTTCACTTCAGTCGACGACGAAAATCTAAAATACAACAAATAAAATAAATACCTATGTTCGACTAAGGTTATTTCACAAATAATAGAGCAAAAAATAAGATTAAAATGAAATTTTTGGTGAAATGCATTTTTCACTTTCCGGTTCCAGTAAAATTTTCAAATTCCGGTTCCGGTAAATTGTAATTCCGGTTGCACCCTGCTGGCAATCGATTAGTGCAAAATACAACCGTTTTAATGTTTTCCCATTTTATTGTACTAGAATTTCTCCGAAAAAATTCCATGAGACACGCGGACAGAATCGTCACACAATTTCGTTTTAGAATTAGCCTCTTTCGTTCCACGCTGAAATTTTTTAGCCAAATTTTCGACACCATTCATTATTACCCAACAATTCTCTTTCCAATAAAAACAACAACAACAACAACAACAACAACAACAAAACCAAACACAGGCACACAGTGCCATGTACTATGCCCATGTGGTACTGGTAATAATTTAAATTTGAACATCCATTTAGACAGTATTCGGTACACGTATAATACTATAATATCCACCTAACACACTACGATAGCTTACTAACCACTGATTCAACAACAACAACAACAACAACAACAACAACAACAACAACAACAACAACAACAACTGGTGCTTTAAAATCTAAAACCTGAGAGACCACCTAATTTAATGGTAAATCACTTCGATGTACTGCGGTGTAAACATTCGTCACCAGAATTGATTTCAGTAGCGATTTTCATCTAAACAATAATGCTTCTAACAGCGGTTACACGTTACTTGAACACAGTACTGGTGATCATAATCGCCAGTACAGATGTGATATAAAGGTAAATGACAAATTAAAAAAAACTTCGTGGCAATAGCAACCCTTAGGGTTGCACTATACTTTTTTTGACGCGCGACGCCATCCGACGCGTTGTCCGTCACTCGTACGGCGCCGTCCGTCACCGTACGGCGCCGTCTGTCACCGTGCGGTATCGTACGTAAATAAATCACGTACTATAACGTATGGTGAAGGACGGTGACGAACGGCGCCGTATGAGTGACGCGCGGTGACGGACTACGCCGCACGGGTGACGGACGGCGCCGGATGTGAAGTATAGCGCAACCCTAATAGTTGCCCAGCTCCTTGTCAGCATCAAAACTGGAGACTCCTATTGGGATATTGTTTCTAAATAATACAAAATTCAACCACGAAATGCAAATTACTACACGCACAATACACACTAAAGGAATGATAAATACAGAAAATTGCACATAAATGCAATATTATACATTACATTTTCAATTGACATCAGTATCCAATCCATAAATATTTTCGAAAACGAACCATTTTAAAACTCCGTCAATTTTACCAAAAGTGGATAATGACAAGAGTGTGCAACTCTTGGGGTCCCGCATGGTGTCAAATGTATCAGCGGGTGTTGCGTTTTTGGCCGACCGCTTCCCCCCTTGTTTAGAGGGGTAGTCGCTATCGCATGAGTAGCCCTAAATTAAACAATAAGGGAAGCATGTTTGACGCCGCATACATAAAGTGCTACGGCTCGCACCGGTTGTACCCTCCTCTAAAGAAGGGGGATGGGTAGGCCAAAAACGCAACGCGTGCCGGGTACATTCTTTTCTACACAGGCTGTGCCCAGTTGCCCACTCTTATTAAAATAGCGATTGTCCACTCTTGATTTTACGAATCAGTTTTAATTTTATGGCTTTAAGTAGATTTTAACTTCACTATTTATAATATGTACATTGGTAAAGGTTTAAAGAATCACGTAAGCTATTAAAACAAAATTTACTTATTCGCTCGGCTGAAACCTGACGGATTCTTATCAAGATCAACTTCCTGAGCATTGTCCATTTAATTCAAATAAACTTAGAATTTAGACATCAACAGAATACTTAGTCAAAAGTTATACAAAATTTCCTACTCCAAAGACGCAATAATTGTAACCACATTTCCAAGAAGTAACACTGTCGTTCACAAATCAGGTCATGTATTCTAAGAATTCTGTGCCTTAAACACGTTACCTACATCGAATGGGCACCAAACCATTACACTTGTCCGTCATGTTAGAATACAAATCTAAAGAGAGCACAATACAATACTCAGGACACTAACAAAATACAACAAACGCAACACAACAAAAAAAGAATGATAAACAAACTTCCTTGATTACATCTTATAAACAAAAAACCATAACTAATTGCCATAACAAAATCATATCGATTCCTACTTAAACGTTGATTGTTCCCAGTCACTACAGTCGTTTATCCAATGACTCTTTGATGGCGTTAAGAAAATCTTCAGTATACAAGTACATTCCTTCTTTTACACTAAAATAACACAAATTAACACACTAAAACAATAATACAACAGCAACCTGGAGTTCAGGCGTGTCCTGGAAGCCGTACGTACACTTGGATACATCTTTTCATCCCCACTATGTGTTGATAACAAATTTACACACCGCTTCGCTTGATTTGCATCAAAAAGCAGTGGTAATAACTTCTCTGAGTTAAAACCACTTTTACACAATAGACAATATTAACAACGGTCTATAGACACTAAGCGTAGTTCAAATATAGGCACATTAAATTTTTCACTTTTCCTTTCAGTATTTATGAGCATAGAAATTAATTTGCATTCTACTTACTTTTTGATACCATGAATGCAACCGGCTAAATCTTTGGTCATCATACCAGCTTCAACTGTATCGACACACGCTTGTTCCAGATGAACACAAAATCTAAAATTATACAAACGACAATGACTAATTTACCGATATTCAAGTCTATATTTTTGCAACAAAATATGCAACAAACTAAAATACAATATTAAACTATTAAACGGCATTGCTTTTATTTACAACCTACTGCAATTTACTGTACTAATCTAAACCCAAAATTTAAGTAGAAATCAAGCCGAAATAAGTTATCACATTGCAGCTATAAAAAATTGCACATGTCACCAGAGTTTTATAAATCCATCAGTGAATTGACGCAAGCAAAAATATAAACAAACAAACAATAACAATGCCAATAAACCGTACTTTTGTAACTCGTCGTTGTTATCAAGCTTTGCCCGGTGTTCCAAACCACGAGTCCATGCAAATATTGAAGCAATCGGATTGGTGCTAGTTTTGTTGCCCTAAAACACGCTTGAGATTAAATAATCGTAATTCCATAAAATTCATTGGTTCAAAATTTCAGCTTGACTTTCCTTGAAGCACAAAACAGCAGTTGTGTAAAAAGTTAATAATATACAGAAAAATCTTTCATTGTAATTATTTGCACCATTGCGACATTTAAGCAGTTGATTGTAAAATGCCACTTGACCTGCATTGCGCATACAACATGACACAAGTGCGATTACAACGACACTATTCACACATAGAGATGAAAATTCAACAGGCTACTCGTATCTATTGAAACGCTTAAAACATTACCTTTTGGTGCTCTCGATAGTGTCGCGTTACAGTCCCGTGTGCTGCTTCAGCTTCTACCGTTTTACCGTCAGGGCAAACCAAAACCGAAGTCATTAATCCAAGCGAACCGTATCCTACAACATCGTTTAAATAATTGCTGCTGTAACTCTGACCAATTCTGAGTGGAACACAATATGTTTACCTTCAAATAGCATGAAAATGCCGTCGCTATAGCTTAATCAAGAATCGTTTTCCTTCGAAAACGAGACCTAAAGCATTCGTATAGCGCAATCTAACAAACCAAAACTTTTTTGCTTTTACGGAATTCGAAGATGTGTCATGTAAACCAGGGTGCTACCAGACTTCCGATTCAAATCCAGTTCCGGTTGCAATTTAATTGGAATCTTAATTCTTCGTTGTTTCTTATCGTTTCTTATCTGTATAACGTATGAGATCTCAAAATTTTCAGTACTTATTCCAATTTCAATTATGGTATAAATTTTCTGTTCCGATTCCGTTATAATGCGGTTTCGCTTTGCGGATAATCACAGTTATTTAAACAAATAACGTAAAAGGCGATTTAGCGTTTTCCACGTCCTAAAGCATCGGTCACAATAAAAAATTTTATTTCGCAACCGAAAATACTACAAGGTATGGCTAACACGTGTCAATTTTCTAAATTGTCATGCGTTAACCCTATCCTAACGCAAAAATTGCGCTAACTCTACCGAAACACGTGTCACAGTCCTACCCTAATACGTGTCACATCATTTTGTAACGCGCGTTAAGGTAGGGATAACGCAATGTTTGCTTTATGATAACGTTAATGCTAGACAATTTTTAAATTTGCCACGTCTTAATCCTACCTTATAGTGTTTTCGGTGCCAAAATGAAATTTTTATTGTGAACGATGCATATATCTCAGTTTTCAAATGTATTTAATAGCGCCCTGACATTACAATTTTAGCTGTTGTACCTTGTGCTACAACATCAGATTGTACATCACCGTCGTAGTTTTTGCATCCCCATACAAAACCACCCGAGGACTTCAACGCTTGTGCAACCATATCGTCAATAAGGCGATGTTCGTACCAAATGCCAGCATCTTCAAACCGTGATTTGTACTCACTGAAACAATAAAACTATATAAAGGTAATCTTAGCAAGTGCCATAAAAATTATTTCAAAAAAGAACTATTAGTTATAGCGGATATAAAACAAAAATAACAATATACAGAGTGCTAAATCGTTCTGTTTTATCAACAGTGTCACCATGTATCGTTAGTTAGTAGTCGGATTTCAAACAAGCGAACTTAAAGACTGTGAATATCAAACTCTAGATTGAGTTAAGCTCATTATTAGCTCGCTTGTACCTTACAAGACCCATGATGATTGCCCCTCTAAAGTTTAAATAGGAGTTTGAAACATTTACAAACATGCATAAAGCTTACCTATCGTAAATTTCTTGAAATACATCTTTAAACAGTCCATCGTATGCTTTTAAAATTGTGTTTTTCGTGCTCATATACAGCGGCCATCGTTTCATCAACGCGTACTCGAAACAAGCGTAAGCAAATCCACGAATCGACTGAAAATAAATTTCAGAAATAACATGAAGAAAGGGAATACAACTCTGCAAATTGATTTCAATATATAAAGTTGACATAGCATTTACCTTAGGCCAGTAAAGCAAACTTATTGATAACTTCGATACGTATTTCATTCTTCAGTAGATCTACTTTCGCGCTGGTTCACGCATAAAGTTCGTGGGGACGAGATAACGCACGACATACTTTAATACATATATCACGTATTTCTTTAAATGTGTTAAACAAACGTTTTACTTAACAATTCAGTTTGGGGAATGTCAACGATCACTACGTCTTTGTAACGTTACAACGAGGTTTTTATTCATTTTAACCAACTGCAAACTGAAATTATGTTTACATTCAACAACCGCTTGAAACGAATTTTGTCATAAAACGTAACCACGGCAATTAATATGAAATAAATAACCCTGAGATAAACATTTCAAAGACATTCAACTAAGGTTATACCTCTTCAGTGTTGTACATCCCCATAGCGCAACCGCCTTTATTTTTGAAATTGAAAACTTCAATCCTCTGCGGCGATCCAGTGTCCGGAGTAAAGACCAACTCAAATTTTCCGGGACCTTTTGCGACAAAATCTTTGGCCCGATACTGGAAAACAAATTGTCAAAATAACCTCATACCACGAGGCAAATGGTAAAACATTGGAATCTGCTGCAAGGTCAAACGACTTGAAATTCGAGAACACGAATATGTTATGAATATAAACGTATTCTATATAGATACTGTTAATTAACTATTCAATACGAACGCCGTTTCATTTTCAATTACAGCAAAACATCCACATTAAATGCCAACTGTCTCTCGGTTTATGTACGTGGACAAGTGCACATTAATACGACATGCTAATCATAGTGACCAATGCGTAGAGAAAAAACTATATATAAGTTTCAAATAATGGTCGAAAAATAAAGATTTAAAATCACAGACTATATACCTGATCTCCGTGGGCGTGACGCCCAATCACAATCGGTTGCGTCCATCCGGGTACAAGCCTTGGTATGTTTTTGCACAAAATAGGCTCTCGAAAGACTGTGCCACCGAGTATATTTCGGATTGTCCCATTTGGGCTTAGCCACATTTTCTTTAGCTTAAATTCTAAAATCACAACAATTCAAATCAATACTCATTCCCATTACCAGGGTTCCATAAGAAACCACATATCACAGGAGGCAAAACACAAGTTGTGAAAAGAAACGGTGTTTCATCAAAATTTTTGAGACGTATTTTTTATATATAAGCTTATTCATCATAATTTGCCATCCATAAAGCCGTAAAAAAATCCGGTTTCTGCGCTTCCAACACCGGGGCAAGAATAGGAATAGGAATTGATTTCATGCAGAAATTCCGATCCAAAGAGAAATTCCTATGGAACACTGCTCGTTACCTACTTCAAAATATAGGGTTTCTTCTTGTCATTTAAATACAACACTCTAAAACCAATATGTACGGTTTTAATGCAGTATCTTTAGTATATGCAGCCGGGAAAAACCAACTCGATTTTCTGGAATAACCCCACATACATAAATTGAACTGATTGAAATAATATTCCCTATTATCACAATGGGTTGTTGCCAGGGTGCAACCGGAATTCCGGTTCCGGCATTTTTTCACCTTCCGGTTTCGGTTCCGGTAAATTTTTACCGGATTGCTAATTTTTAAGAATCTCTTTTGAAAGCCACTTGTACCCCGAATATAAGCCATTGATGGTGGATTTCACTTCAGTCGATGATGAAAATCTAAAATACAACAAATAAAATAAATACCTATGTTCGACTAACGTTATTTCACAAATAATAGAGCAAAAAATAAGATTAAAATGAAATTTTTGGTGAAATGCATTTTTCATTTTCCGGTTCCGGTTCCGGTAAAATTTTCAAATTCCGGTTCCGGTTCCGGTAAATTGTAATTCCGGTTGCACCCTGGTTGTTGCCCGGGCTATTTCAGACATATCAATTTGTATTCATGCTCCGACAACGCTGCATAAGCAGGTTTTTTCAGCACTGCCTGGATTTTTTCTGTCGTATAGCGAAAAAATTACAAACTTAGTGACCTTATTTTTGGCTTAATAACAAATTATAAATAAACACTTATTCCAGCACATAACACTACAATTACCTTCAACTCTCTGTTCATCCGGTGTAATTGTCGCGCATTTGATACCAACATTGTGAAGCTTAATCGCTTCCGCTGCGTCAATGGTGACTTGATCGTCGGTTTGATCACGATATGGCAACCCGAGATCATAATACAAACTATTCAAATCCAGATATGGAAAGATAAGCTGAAAAACAACTTCATAAAAGGGAATTTTTGAAATGACTATAACCATACAATAAAAAATCTTTATTTGCATTATATTTCTGTGGCCACTGGAAAAGCTTTTACAGAACAAATTAATGTTTAAGCTCAAGAAGAAGGTACAACACTTTAGCACTTGTGTCAAAATTGCAAGATTATAAATTTTGTGAAGCCTATTTTAGAAGCAGCAACAAACCTTGGTTTTAATGCCATCCCAAATAATACGTGTCATTTCATCTCCATCAAGCTCAACTATAGGCTTTGCAACTTTAATTCGTTTCCCTAAAACATAACACTTATATAACCGTCCTATATTGGACAAAGTATATAAAAACCTTTTCATCTGAAGAAAAATAAGGAAAGGAGGAAACGAAAGATCCCAACTCCCAACTCTTATCCGGCATTTCACTTATGAGACCCTATTAATTTGATCTAGCTAAACTAGCTAATAATAACATAATACGTATATAATACGTAATGTAGATGGGAAGGAAGGTCCTTGGTCAGGTTTCCACCATGGGAATCCATACACTTCACCAGAGTAAAAGAAGCAAATTACCCCCATACAATACTTAATATTTTAACGCAGTTAAACTTAACGTACCGCTGGATAAATTACGTGAGCATCCCGATATAGCCGAGGAGGCCAGTTGAACGATTTTTTTGCTATGGTTCATTGTGCGAGTAAGCAGTGCAAAACCCCTGATTTAATTACGTATGTTAAAATATCTCGCGATATTTACGCAAATAAATTATTACCCTGAAAACAGCTGGTGTCATAATCTGAGTGGAAAGTTCAGATTTAAAACCGTTATTGCTAACTATCGTGGAACAGTGGTCTGAAATGCTAAATATTTAGTTAAATGACATTTGACGTAGTGCTCGCTTAAGGATCCATAGGCTGAGAGTTCGATCCCCGTTCTAGCCTGTTTTTCCAGCTGCTTGGTAGAAAGGTCTGATGTCCTTGGTTCCTACCTAGACTGACGGTATACAATTTTGTATAGAAGGAGATTGATCTTAGTTCTGATTCTTTAATGTCTTTTTTAAAATTTTCCAGATCACGTGGACATAGTGAGGTCTTACCCCTCCTTTTCAACATGTATTTTGTTCACATTAACGATTATGTATTTCGTGAGTAAATTTTTGATTTTTATGATCGTAATGTTTAGGTCTAGCTATGGTTTTACGTATTAGCAACAAAACTAACTCAAAATGGATCTTGGATTGGACATCAAACTTAAGAGTAAAAACCGCAAATTCATAACGCCGAACTATTGTTTCTGTGTTCATACTATCTTTCATAACAAATTTTTGGTACGATGCTTTTCTAAATGATAGGCAGCACTCGACTCTATTTGCACAGTACATACTAGACCACTGTGAAAACTCAATTAAAATTCTAAATTTTTATCTTTAAGTGACTAATATACGATAAATTGGTTTGTCAACTCCCTAGCCATTGATGTAGCCAAGAACAGGGCTTAGGTATGACCCGTCAATTTTTTAAATATATGATGCTCTGTTTTAATATCTATTCGCCTCAAATAACAATTAGTAACATCTAGGCACTAAGCTAGGCAGTGTTTGTAGAAATTTGTAAAGTCGTCTCGTGTCATCTTATTTTGCATTTAAGCAGAAGTTATCGTTTTGTTTAGCCGTTTATATCTTTGTATATGAACACATTACGTAGCATTGTACTTACAGAGTTGATCAAAAAGGAGTGTTTGCATTAATATAGGGATTGACGGTCGCATGCAACGTATGTTATAAATGGAGTTGGAGATTGTTTTGTGAAAGTTCTCGCGACGGTTTATAAGTTGTACGAATAAAACGGCAATTTTGAGCAGATGAAAATATTCAAAAGTTTTGCTAGAAAGATTTATTTATTTTCGGTGACAGTTAAAAAATAGCCGAGACCAAGACCAAAAGTCTCGATTTAGGTAGGTAGGGTCTTGGTCTTGCTTTTTTGACCGGGAAGGCCCATCCCTGCACTCTTCCTATATTTGTCAGATTTTTATTCAATATATAATACCTTGTTTATGTTTAATTAAAAACAAAACTTAGTAATGGATGAAACCGGTTGGGGAACTGTTCTTGAAGAAGTTGCTGCGCCAGTTAATGCGCCAGAGATTCGTTTGTTTGGGAAGTGGTCGCTAGAAGACGTCCAAGTGTCCGACATTTCGTTAAATGTATATAAGGTTTTGTCCTGCTTAAAATGGTTGACATAGATTAAATTTTTGCTGCAATGCAAATGTACTTTGTACGAGGAACGTGCCAGCATGTTTGCTATTTTGATTATACGCTCCCAACATATTCGCCTTTAAGTGGTAAATACTGGACTTCGCTTGGCTTCAACTGGCGGTTGGCTGCCAGATTTTTCGAAAATCTTGAGTAGAAGGGAGGTAATTTTTAATAATAAAATAACAGTTTCACGGAAAACCACATTTAACCGTGCCTGATCACTCGTATATACTAAAACATTTAAACACGCTTTACTCGCTTGCTCATTACAACTACATAATAGTCAACCGGGAAGCAAAATCTCAATGACAGTGTTTGAAAGGGGGCAAATCGGGTTAGGAGGGTTTGGCCGAGTGCGGGACTCCCCCTCCCAGTAGCGAACCCTCTGTATACCGTATATATACACTGACTGAGTATGTATTATGTGACGTGCATATGTCTCTATTTAAGGATTATATTGCGGTGAAAGAAAAATATGCAAAGTATTTGCCGCATTCTGCCGGTCGTTTTCAAGTAAAACGTTTTCGCAAGGCGCAGTGCCCTGTTGTGGAACGGCTAACGAATTCGCTGATGATGCATGGCAGGAACAATGGAAAGAAATTGCTAGCGATGCGCATTGTCAAACATTGTTTTGAAATTATTCACCTGCTAACCGGAGAAGTAAGCACAATATGATCGTCCACTTATTGTTGACGAATACGCATAACCGTTCGTTTATTGCATGGTTTGGATTTTTCGTTCGTGGTTGGTGATTCCCAATCGTACCAATTTGGATTGTCGGCCCATAGTGAAAGTTTTGTCTATATGACTCATATTCATAGTCGCAGCGATTTATATATTCTGTCATATTTCTAGAACCCGATCCAAGTGCTCGTTAACGCGATTATCAATTCGGGGCCGCGTGAGGACTCGACAAGAATTGGTCGGGCTGGCACTGTGCGGCGCCAGGCAGTAGACGTGAGTCCACTACGACGTGTCAATCAAGCAATTTGGCTGTTATGCACAGGTGCACGAGAAGCAGCGTTCAGAAATATCAAGACAATTGCAGAATGTTTGGCAGATGAATTGATTAACGCAGCGAAGGTAAGGCGATCTCGAGCCATATTGAGGTGGATGTAGAATATTTGAAAAGTCCGCAATTATTTTGCTGAAATCTAATATCATTGCTTGTAACTTCAGTGGAAGTATACGCGTTATAACGCAATAGTTCCTATTTTGCTTGTCATAAACCAACACTTTCGACACTTTCTTTAGCAACTTTCTCGTCGACAACTCTAAACAGGCTGTTTGTGACTGACCTAACGGACCGAGGTTTTTTCTGCTTTAAATAAAAAACCCAGTTCCATTAGGAACCTTAATCGTTCTCAAAACGGTAGGTACATTCATTTTTAAGCATCTAAGTACACGAACACATGCGCAGGGCTAAATTATGCCGAAATAAGCCTGACATTAAAAAGTACTATAATTCATACTACCATATGTAACTCAGTTTTTTAGTTATAATAAATGTTTTCACTCTACTTTATATGTGTAATAAAAGTTAAAAAGTTTTATTTCAACGTCTTTGTATGACAATGAATTGTTCCTTGTTCCTGTCAGGGTGCAACCGGAATTCCGGTTCCGGTAAATTTTTACCGGATTTAAAAATTCCGGTGTTATAATTTGGCCGTTTTTTTAACTTTGCTAATCTTTAAGAATCTCTTTAGAAAGCCACTTGTATTCCGAATATAAGCCATTGATGGTGGATTTCACTTCAGTCGACGACGAAAATCTAAAATACAACAAATAAAATAAATACCTATGTTCGACTAAGGTTATTTCACAAATAATAGAGCAAAAAATAAGATTAAAATGAAATTTTTGGTGAAATGCATTTTTCACTTTCCGGTTCCGGTAAAATTTTCAAATTCCGGTTGCACCCTGGTTCCTGTGTATTAATTTGTATTAATTTGAGAATACGCTTAAATGTGTGTATTTATTTGAGAATACGCTTGAGTGAAATTAGAATTTTCAGTTGGCCATATGACATTTGGATGTATTTTAGGGATCTAGTAACTCTTACGCTATCAAGAAGAAAGATGAACTGGAAAGAGTAGCGAAATCGAATCGATAAATATTCACCTGTTGTGTTTTGGTATTGAAATGCAATGGTTTGCTAGAAGCAGGATAAAATTTAAAACCAAATAAGCAATTGAATTTAAATCAGCATTTTGTTTTACGCTATCGTGGCAAATTGTTGCATATGTTGTTACATTTATGTTTTAGTTGCTGAAATTCTAATCTGGTAAAAGTTGTTGGACCGTGTTGTGATGAGCTTCTAGATATTTCTTTGTATTGCTTACGTTAGGAACAACTTGAAATTTTAAAGTACTGCTATATAATCACCCAACAAGCAAAAGGCTTTGACCAGATTGATAGCTCGGTTCGCTCGTGCGTGTCCGTTTGCGTTTATGTATTCGCACTGGTTGCTTTAGCTTTCTGATATTTTAAAGAACACTAGCCGATGCATCGAAATTAAAATTTTGGATGAATTTAGTAATTATTTCATTTCGACAATTTGCAGCATAATGTAATGAAAAATTACTAGATATATAAGTGTTTTTAACTAATATGAGGTTAAAGATAAGGAAATTCCAGTGTTTCTGTAACGAAATGGGCTGTCAATTATACTGGACACGTATATCCGGTTTCATCCTGGTTTTCATACGAATTATAGAGCAGGATGTGGATTCGCTTTCACGAGACTTATAGGTGGGCAGGTTTAGAAACATACTCTTCAAACAACTGACCTATTTGAAACTTATATACTTCAATAAGTATCCGTTTCAGTTATTTCGATCACTATCCGGTTTCGTTATTTTTACTATCCGTTTACACCATGCTGGCAAGCGTAAGTCTGGTTCCGCCAAACTCTATATCCGGTTTCCGCAAAATCTTTGGCGGATGTGTCGGCAATTTAAGTGAAAAAAATTACGTAGTTTCATAAAATATGTGCCCTTCGCCTATTTGTCTGTTTTAGGGAAATTTTGTAAGTTTCAATTGCCGATAAAACATGTATAATGTATATTAATGTTAAAATTAGTCTCCCGTGTGGCAGGGTACAACCGGATGTTTGGTTTTTGCTGAAAAGCGTGACAAAAGTAAAACAAAACGCGCTAAACCGATAAATTATGCAAAATTTTACTAACGAAGTTGGAGGCAGCCCTCCGGTTGTTTGGCTGATGGTGTGTAAAATTTGTTTGCAATATGCACACGTTTTACAAATTAAAACACATTGAGTAATTTAAAAATTAAAAAGATTGAAAAATTTTTGCCCCCCCCCCCCGAGCAGGTGCGGGTATGACCAAAACCACAGCTGCTAGGTATGTTATCTCGGACAAATTTGCTCCGTTGCACACTCTTATAAATGTGATTATCTGCTCTGTTGGTCTTTAGTATGATACAACTTCACCAAAGGTACACTCGGTTTACGAGCAACGTTTCGAGGGTCCGTATAGCTTTGTTTCCTACAAGTTTCGTTTTTGACCAAGACGGTAAGGTTTCATGTTTACTCATTTTGCTACGGCATTTTAGTTTTATCTTATTTATCAACTACTGTTTAGCAAGGCTCAACCGGAGGTGAAGACTACCAGAACAGGTGGTAAACAAAATTTGCCGAAGCCACATGTGAAATGGTAGAAGACAAAAAAAATTTTAATTTGTTCAATTTAGCGGCCAATGTTTACAGTAATGGCCGTCCCAATGTCCCGGAACAGCAATGCATCAGGAGTACAGCACTAAATTTAAATGGGACGGCCAATGTTGCTTTTAGGGGCGTCCCGTTTTTCAACGTAATTTGTACACTTGTTTGAATTTATTATTTCAATCATATAAGCACGATGGTATTCATTATATATGGTTAGCACATCTCAAACTCGTCTTTTCAGTTTATTTCTCGTGTTGGTTGCACAAGGTTTGTAAACGAGTGTGGCTTTCATATAAGTTGTAGTTCAAAAACTATTGACAGAAAGGGTTCGCAAGTACAAGTGAGTTTCGCCGATTTGTCAAAAAACAAGTTTAAAGATCAAAAGTTTCTATAAGTGTGCACTTTCCAGTCTAGTAATTAGTCATTGAAAATTAACTTCGGAGCTGAATAATGCCGAAGCAGGAGCCGGAGGTCAACGAAACTTGCCGGAGCCGGAGGTGGGGCGAAATTAGGTAGTAAAATGATGGTTGATTAGTTAATTTTAGCCAATATCAGTAATATGTTGTTAAGTTGACTGGTTTTACTCTAACATTCTGCAAAATTTCGGAAATCCTTTCCTGAAAATTGTACAAAAATAAAACGAACCACGCTAAAGAGATGGATTTTGCAAAATTTCAATACCGAAATTGGCGGAACCTCTGGCAGAAGTTTTACCGGAGCCGGGGATATATATACATACATCTGTGTGTGTATCTGTCAACTTGTAAACTCAAGTATTTGTAAAAGCAAAAGGTGGACTTTGGTTGTTAAATTCATTTAAAGATGCGTCTCTGCAAACCAGCCCCATAGCTTTTAGTGCTTTGGTACTGTTATCTTTTTAACCCCTTCTCACATTGAGTTTCCACTCCAGTCACTGGAGTTCGAATCCTAGCATAAAAGTAGGTTTCAGTGTAAATAGAAAATATTCTTGTGAGAAAGGGTTAAGGAAATGACCTATTTAATTTAATTTTCTAGATATATATTATATTAAGGCCCTGTAAAGTTTTTGCAGCAAAAACTAGCACGTTTGAATAAGAACTATTTAAAAAACTCTACCAGATCAAAAACATTAAGCCTTATTCACACGTGCAAGTTTTTGCAACGAGAACTCACAGCTGCAACTTGCACAAAATATGGTTGCGGTATACTTGACGTCCGGTGCCGTCCGTCACTCGTACGGCGCCATCCATCACCATCCGTCACCCGAACGGCGCCGTCCGTCACCATACGTTATCCTACGTGAGCTATATATATTTGCATCCGATACCGCAAGGTGATGGACGGCGTCGTACGGTGACCGTACGGGTGGCGGACGGCGCCGAACTTGTGACGGAGAGTGCCGCACATCAACAAAAGTATAGCGCAACCCTTACTTGCAGCTGCAAATATTTTCAAAGGCACATTCCTATTGACCAATCAAACTGCAATTATGCGTTCACAGATGCGAATTATATTCAATAGCATGAATTTCAGTCATTGCAGCTGCAAGAACTTCAAAGCTGATTTGTGAGCTAACTTGCACATGCAAGTTGCACGTGCAACTTTTCGCTGCAAAAAACTTTCACGTGCGAATCGGGCTTTAGAATATTTGTAAATTTAGTACAAAGGTTTGTGAGAAGTTCGTGATTTTGCCTTAAGCCGGTATCCTGTATCGCCTGTTATGTTCTTTATCTCGATGTATGCTTATCGCTCTGATTTAGTAAAACGCGGCCGGTAAATGTTTATTATAAATCCCAACCCGAAACCCGTATGACACCAAATATTCAATATTAACACCAGCAAATTACAGGTTATGCAATTTAACTGGCAACCCGAGCCTGAATCTGGTTTAATCCAGCCACTGGTTTTACCGTACCCAATACTTTAATCGTTTTCCAGAATCCGTGCAATCCTAACCCCGTTATAATTACACCCCGTAAAACCGTGTACTCTAACCCCGTTAGAGTTACACCAAATTTCCGACCAATCTAACCCCGTTAGATTTGGCCTAGCCGTTGTAGAATAATAAATCTAACCCTGTTAGATTTATTAGACTACTTTTTCCCAGGTTTCCTTTAATACCCCAAGTTCCTTTAGCACATGACACCAGTATCCGATACTGGGTAAATTCTGCGCCTTGCGCAATGCCGATTACACCGTAATGCCGTAATTCTTTCACATCCTATGCCACCGTGACTATTCTTACACGAATTCAATTCCACCTTACTTACTAAAAACTTCCGCCTTTAACCCAAATACGCCAACGCAAAACTCGAAAACTGTAGGTATAACAACGTACGAATCTGTTAACAACCAGCAGAAAATGTGACAACCGATTTAACTAGCTCCAAAACCAAGACTGATTCCGGTCCTGGCTACCCATTTCGGCATCTCGACCTCATTTGCATTTTTGCCGACACCCACAATTGGGTGTCCGCAATGCGGTTGAGGTCCAGAGCCACACATCCGGTACCTTCAACAACAACAACAATACTCCCGAGACACACATATAAACAAAGCACCATATTGGTGCTGACATAGCCTAGCTATGTCCTTAGTCGCAGATCCAGCCAACTAAATATGCGATACTAATCAACAAGTACTAAATGGCCACGCAGGGCCCCAGGTAAGTTACATTGCGGACACAGCCGCCATAGCATAGTTTTACAAATTTCTACGCCTTGTAGCAACGCCTAAGCCTAACTTAAGTTCTAAGAGAGACTAGGTGGAGCCAGGGACTCCCTTAAGGTGTGGTTTTGATATAGGGTTTTATTTTATAGTTTTAGTTTTTAGTTTGAAATAGGTTTAAGTGTGGCACAGCCACCTACAAGGTTCGCTACATCTCGCTTGATCAATATGATGTTCAACAGACGAAGATATTACAGGAAGACAAGAAAAATTTAAACGGTATCAAAATTTTTAAAATACATTAAAAATAATTAAACCTTGCTATAAGCTTATATTGATTATTCACGATTACGTGTCTCAGAGGACACAGCCTAAAACTAACCATTTCAAATTCGACCCTTGAAATCTGTTTCGCTATAGGTCCACTAAATCGCTTACTTCAAGAAGAAAACCTTGTTACGATTATGTTAGGCCAAAAGCTCGATAGGTTCTTCTGAGAATTTACCCAATTTTTTCCGAGTCTTGCGATCTCTCACAGGCTTTATGGAGCGTCAGGGAATGTTGCGTCTAAATATAATCTACTGTTTCACAAGAAATGTTTATTGTCATTTTAGCTGAAAAACGCGTCTGTAGCTATTATTATTTTGGAACTCTAAGTGATTTTAACTGCTTTCTGTCCATATTCGTCTATTTTAGTCTTGTATCCCTCAGGCAAACTCATTAATTGACTTCAGAAGTATTAGCCGTCATCTCTGTCTAATCTTTATATTTTGTACTTCTATAATTGATATATCGTGTCCATGTAAAAAGATCTGGGGCGGAACGTTGTTCTATGGGACTGCAATAGAGTAAGATTAACCTTTAGAGTATTTTTTTGCTTGGCTTACGCTTAGGCTTACAAATATGCTTATAAAAAACTGTTCAGCCCCTTTTCTTTACTTTGGCCGATATATCTATAGATGTTGGCTATAAAATAGTATATGTGCCTGAGTTGGCATACATATATTAGAATGCCTTATATTAATTGAAACTTATATTATTAAATTACATTCAATACATATCATATCGTTGATTCCGACCGCCTTTTGATGCCGCGTTCATTGAAATGGTAAGCTGTTACCCTTGAACCATATTCTCAAATTGCGTATACCCTAACATCAGTTAGCGATAGGTTTTCAAATTAACCTACATCTGCAATTGCAGATCTCCAAATTGGCACTTAAGTAGGGCAAATCGAACGCGAACAATGCGGACCCGTAACCAAACTGAGCCCCCCTGGAAAATTTTGGGGCCCCCTAGAAAGATTTCAACCTTGCTTGTAACTCATTGAAAACCCTTGAATGCTCCACCTAAAAAATTTTTAGCCCCCCCAGCAAGGTGAGCTGGCTACGGGCGTGGAACAATGTGCTGAATTTCAAATCTCATCATGCTCTGGTTCCAAAGATGCAGCACCTATCACCAAGTGGTAATAGATGCTACACACATTTGAGAATACGGGCTCTTGTCAAAGGGTTTTGAAGTTATTTCAAATTCGCAGATGCGCAGACTGACAATTTTTTGAGAATTTTTCTGAGTTGCATATGAAAATATAATTGAGCTGCATATGGACGTTCAGAGTGCAACCGAACGTGAAAAATACCGAAGCCGGAGGTCAGCAAAATTTGCCGTAGCCGGATGCGAAACCTGAGATGATATGAAGTCAGGTAGTTAAAAATGATATTTAATTTGTTAATTTTAGCAAATATCTGCAATGTTTTGTTAAAAGTTTGACTTTACGCTTTTTTTGTACGCGCCAAACAGATAAATTTTGTAAAACAGTGCAAAATTTCACTACCGAAATTTAGTGCCGGGAACCTCCGGCAAAATTCTACCGGAGCCGGACTCCGAGCCGGAGGTTGATTTTCTGCCGGAACCAGAGCCGGACGCAAACCTCCGGGTTGTACCCTGGCGCGAATTAACGGGTGACGGTACATACTTGACATTTTTATAGACATGTGGATAGATATCTGTTCCAGGAGCGAAATACTTCGATTCGACGACTCAAAAAACAGAGCTAGGGCAAATGTGGACTCCAGTCCCATGATCTCCCGTTAGATTTGTCCCTGATCTGCGAAGTATCTGTACTTGCGTCATTTGTAAAATATACATATGCTACACAAACCGCTGAAGCCTTATATATTTCATAATTTTTGTCTAAACCAACTTTTAGTTTTCAGGTTTATTTGAGTTTATAGGTTTCT
Organism: Enoplolaimus lenunculus; assembly: GCA_030248215.1. Lineage (NCBI taxonomy): Eukaryota > Metazoa > Nematoda > Enoplea > Enoplida > Thoracostomopsidae > Enoplolaimus > Enoplolaimus lenunculus. The sequence continues at coordinate 41,694 of JASANG010001721.1, forward strand.
TTTAAATAGGCAAACAGGTTGATACTTTATGCTCGCAAACCTGATTTATGCATAAAAGTCTATATTGAATTTACAGCAAGTAAAGGTCGAGTTTAGCTGAAATAGTGATGATTTGTTTGAGTATAAGGGTGTTTTGACAGCTTTTATTTGTTGAGACTCTGTGTCAGTCTCGCGATTGGATATTTTAATCATTGAGTTGAAACGCAGCAAACCTAAAGTTCGGGTGTGATTGTCACAGTGGATATTTTTGCTTCAAAAGTAGACACTGCGACATGCTGACTGCAATCTCTGACGGCGTTTAACGGACTTCAGTAATTTTTACTGTCGGAGTTCCATTTTATACCATCCGGCGTTATATTTTGTTTCACCAGGCATACGAAAATGTCAGCCCATTCGTGTGAAAATATCTCTCGGGTGATGGATAATGACTGACCATCCTTATTTCGGACGGTGTCCAGGCATTTTAATATGGTCCCGTCACTGCGTTGCAGAATGCCCCCCGTTTATCCTTGTACCAGAGAAGTGTAAAGTGGGTGTGGGTAAATATATCTTTACCCGACCATACGCCTTACCAGAGAAAGTTTCAATTGTACCCGAAGATATACCTGCGCTAAATTCACTTGCCCGCGTCCCACGTCTACCCATGCTCATTTTTGCAGTGTGTAAAAAGTTATTAAATATTTCAATGTATTAATATTTATAATCGCTTGACCTTCGCATACGCCACAATAAACTTTATAGTAAAAGTTAAACTGGAACGACGAAACTCGAGGGCAAAATTACCGTTGCTGATTTTCAACAAAATTAGCCGCAGCCGGAATTTTTTACCTGCGCTTTAAAATTCTTTATCCCTGGTATACTCGCGTCAAAATGTTCTTACCCAGCCCGCGTTTACCCGCGAGTTACCGCGTGTAGCGCTCAGCTGTGCCTTTCACCGGCCGTCGCTTGCCCAAAAATGATAGGATTTTTAAATTTTTTCTATTTATATTTAAGCTTCTTAATCCCTCTCCTAATGATTCCACAGAATAATTTGAGTCGTTCCCAAGCAGTAACTTTTATACTTCAAAAAATCGAATTTTTCAAAAATTCAAATTCATGTGTGAAATGTTCATGGAAGGTCATGAAACGCTTATATATACAATTGTTTCGATATCGGACCATGTTTCCGCGAATGCGCTATGATAGAAATAACCAAAAAGTCATATAAATATTCTTTTGGAAGGCGGTTTGGCAATCCGGCAGTGAAGTGCGTTAGTCCAGGTCGCCGCCATGGCTATCGCGATATATATGCCCGTACTACGAACAATGATGGACATCGGATAGCTTCATATTCGAATATCCGGTAGTTCCTCCGGATATTAATTTGCAGATGTCAAGTACCAATTTATAATCTAAACGTCAAATGGGCACGTAATGTGGCGTCGGCTTTATTGAATTTTGGATAAACCAAAACTACTTATTAGTATATTTTTAAAATTATAAATCTAACTAATTAGATTCGTAATTCGTTAAAGTAATTTTTCCATTTCGAATTTTCTAGAAAACTTGAAAATGACAAATTGAGAAAAAAAATCGTTTTATTCTTTCTGTTGTTCTGGCAATTTTAGCGTATGTACCGAGGCGTTAAGATTTATTGTTAAAGTTGTTCCTGAAAAGCCTTTATCTCATTGTCCCATTTGGGTATACTTTTGAGTATTTTTGTACGAATGCTTTATATATATATATTTATTGAAACAAATTGTGTATTAATGTGGCTGGAGAGGCTGTTATTTTTAAAACTTACTTTGTTGAATTTTTAAGACTAAAATGTTTTCACTTTTGGGCATTTCATCAATTCACGGCTGAAATTGTTAAAGCATAAATATCGTATTTTGAGGAAATTCGTTGCCAATTTGTTTGAAACTAAGTGTTTCCATTCAACAAATAGTTTTCTGATTTGAATGCATGTAGACGAGTTGCTTTGTTTATACTCTTGAGAGTGTATATATAAATAATCGAATTTTACGAATATTTCGGGATGAACTCAGGCTTCCCAAACCTTGTTTGACGTCTTGGACGCATCTTGAAGTTATAAAAATTACGAATTTGGTTTAGCTTTAGCTCCAAGTTTGCAGTTAGCTTTCCTGAAATAGTTTACTTATTCTAAGACTGCCTTGAATATTAGCAAAACATAGTGTTACATTTGAAACATATTTGTCTTTTATTTCAGAAATATGGAACAAAGATTTTTTCGAAAATTTTAGACATTTATTAAAATTTTCAGAAATAAAAGTCTAAAGTTTAAGACATATCCGGCTGGATTCTGTATTAGTAAAATACAAGGACAATAATTCTTGAATATCAGACAATTTGTTTTGTGCGTAGTATCCAGCATATTATTATTTTAAAACTTGTAAAGGTATCAATTTCTGTCATTTTTCTAGGAATTTCGGGGCTTTATATACCCGAGTAATCTGTTATAAGCCCCATGAGTCTATATACACTGTCCTATTCTAACCGTTAGTGCAAACACGAAATTGAAGCATTTAACTCATTTTTTCTTGTTGCGGTTCTATAGTTCGGTCCATGTAAAGATCAGCGGTGGACTGTTTTTCTGTGGGACTGCAATAGAGTAAGCTTAAGCTTTAGACTATTTTTTGTTTAAATAAGGCTTATGCTAATAGGCTTAGGCTTAGGAATACGTTCATTCTTACGATTAGGCTTAGGCTTAGAAATATGCTTCTAGTACTGTTGCGCCCCTGTTCTTTATCCTTGACCTATTGTTCTAAAGGCAAAGAAAAAATATTGCAAACTGTAAACATTCTTAAAATTTCGTTTATAAATTTTGACTTGCCAAAGTTTTCAAGCTTCACTGATAGACATTATTGTCAATTTGCATCGTATTTGCGTGAGAAATAACTTAATTCTGTTTCGCTATTATTCCGAGCGCCGGTTTACTCTTGTTTTGCGTGATTTAAGCAAATCTTTCAAATGTCAATTTTGTGCTTTGTGAAATCTAACTTAGTCTACGTGTCAATTTTAGAACTAAAAATATTTAGTATCAAACTAAAATATGTAATGCGTTGTTCGGTGTTTATCTTGTGTCCGCGGTGTGGAAATTTACAAGAAAATTGAACCCCAGGAAATGTATCGTTGTTCCGTTTTACACAGTTTTAAAATTACCATTGGTTGTATCAAGAGTCGATGACACATACTTCAACAAGAGTATGCAACTGGGTACATTTTGTGTTTAAAAGATTGTACCCGTCACGCGTTTACGTTGATGCCCTACCGCTTCCATTTATTTAGAGGGGGGTAAAGTCTGTGCGAACCATGACACTTTGTGTATCCGGCAACAAAATTTATCCGCTTGTAATTTAATTTAATGTTATTGCCAGGGTATAACCCGATATCCGCTTCCGTTTCCGGTAAAAATCGGTGTCCGTTTCCTTGAAATGTCAAGACTCCTATTTTCTTAAATTTTCAAGACAGACGTCGAATTTATATCCGAAATAACTAAAACATAAATGTCTTATATTCAAGAAATTACTATTTACAATTTGTAAAAAACAAATTACTTTCTTACAAGAAATAGTTGTCTCATATTCAAGAATTTTTTCTGTTTTTTATGTATGTAAAGAAGTTGCTCTGTTTATAATCTTAAGAGAGTATGTAAATAATCGGATTTCAAAGATATTTCGGGTTGAGCTCAGGTTCGCCCCGACCTAAGTTAATACGTCTTGGACGTATCTTAGGTTGTAAATGTATGGGATTTGGTTGAGCTTCTCCCAATTTTGAAGGCAACATCTCTGCCAAATCTTGTTTCTAAGACATATGTCTCAAAAATCAGCAAAACAAGTCTTTATCTCAGACATATTTGTCATATATTTTAGACGTATTAGTGTTGTATTTCAGAATATTTGTGTTAATCGTTTATGAAACAGTCTTAAATTTAAACCATTTAAGTGTTAAACATTTCAGACACCGAGTTATGAAGAATTTCAGAAACTAATGTCTTGCATTCAAAACATATATGTCTGGAGTCTAGATTAAGACATAATTGTCTTGAATTTCAGAAAATATTTCCTTAATATCGGAAAACGTTTTAGTGTGTGCTACAACTGTTTGAAATTAAATAAAAATCACAAAATCCATCCGTGAATATATGCACGCCTCAATAGGATTGGCGCAGAAAAATAAAACATTTTTGAAACTTTCATACCTCAATATATGTATTCCATTTCCGTTATTTTTACTATCCATTTACCCCTGGTTATTGCTTGTGACAGCAACCCCGTCTAAGCCGGTATCGGCCACCGGGGGTACATTTTGTACCATGCGGAACCCCAACTCTTGCACACTCTTCTATCATGCGATCTTGATTTAATTAATGTTTAGACCATTCGCGTTTTGAAATATTGTAGAATTTGGGAAATTATAATTTTCGTAAACATTCTAAAGTTAAATACACAGAGAGTTACGATTTTTTAAAACAGTAATTGTTCAATAACAGGGGATACAAATTTGAACCCCACAGGTATAAATATGTCCATTACATTTTGGTAACCAGGCTATAATGCAGGGCCGGAGCGTCCACTCTCATACCCCCCATTTGTGGGGTCCACCCCTGAGGGCGGTCTCCCTCTAACCGGTTGAAATGAAAACCACCGAAATTTTAAAATGCGTCTGACTTCTCGCTCGCGAGATTTGGGGGCCCCACCCAGGAGTTTCGGGGGAGCGTTCAAACCAGTCTGCTCCGGCACTGCTTTAATGATGAAAATTTAAGCTATTATTCTTCTAGACTATAAGGGTGTTATACTCGAAATCGAAGGTGCTCTCACGCCTTGAGAAGATTTGATATTGCGCACGCGTGTATTTTAATCTATAGAATGTTCCTTCGGAGTTCATTTTCGAACATTTTCGTAGTTTCCATTTAACTTTACATATTTTCGGTGGCCAATGTTACTTTAAGGGGCGTAACTGTAGATTAAACGTATTCCTAATCCTAAACCAAAGCCTAAGCGTTGCAAAAATATGTTGCTAAGCCTAAGCCAAAGCCTAAGCCTAAGCCTAAGCAAAAAATTGCAATCTAAAATCTAAATCTACTCTTTTATGGACCCACCAGAAACCTGGACGCCCTTTGAGATGTAAATGCGGATGATAGCAAAAATAATAGCTTTGAAATTTTTTGACAGACCAAAGAAAAGCATTTTAATATAATTAAAATTTAACCTTCTCGACTGTAAAAAAAACCGAAAATATATTTCGAGTTCGCTTTACTAAAACATTAAAGGTTATACTGTCCCGTATTGAAAGCCTGACTGCGCCAACTGATAATATAAATGAAAGTTGTTAGCAAAACCATGTAAGCTGCTATGATAACTCGCCAAAAAGATAAGATTAAAGGATAATAATTTTCTGATCAGAGTACTACAAAAACAAGGAATGTAGCGATATGTACATAATTAATTTGAAATATAGCAAAAAAATACTGTTGGTTTATAATAATGTAAGCCTTACAAATAACTATACGTAGATTTTGCAAGCTTAAAAGTAATAATTTAGCAGATTTAAAACTGCAAATGTTGTGATTAATTTCCGTTCAAAATATGTGCGCACTTGATGGACCGTAGTGCTCATTTCTGCGGAGTTGATAAGGAAAAAGGTAACTTGGAGGTAGCGAAATAGCGTACAGCGGAATTAGGTTCGTTTGCAATGCGATATGGGTCCGCTTGACAAGTTGTTTTCACGAGGAATCAGGTTTATGCTTACGTGTAGAACCTGAACTGCAAAATGGTACGGTTTAGGCCTGCAGCCAGCTCACCTTGCTAGAGGGGCTAAAAATGTTTAGGAAGGGCATAAAAGGGTTTTCGGCGACTTGCAAGCAATGCTGAAAATTTTCTAGGGGGGGCAAAATTTTTCCAAGAGGAGGCTGATCCCTGCCACCCCTTAGCTGCGGGCCGGGTAGGGTTGCAAAGTAATTCGTGTGTACCACATTGTGGTTCAGTCGTAAAATCTGGGTTTAGCGGTTGTGCTGGCAATATCAGATGAGTAACAGGATGTGGTCAAAAAGAGTTGTCGTTTAACTTCGAGTAGTTATTGTCAAAGTCTGTAAGCTGTAAGCCAACTTATTTGAGGGGCATAAATATTTCACAGAAAGGTTACAATTTTGTTATTAAAATTTCATATTTGTCCTGCAGTGTTTAACAAATCAAGTTGCCTCTGACAGTAAAATGCTGAAACTATTTTTAACGAACGCATGAAACCTATTTAGCCTCATTGTTGTTGCAGGCCTAAATTTCATGTAATTTTATTTGGTTTCGGCTTAAAAAATATTTATCGATAACGATTTTTTTCAACATTTCTTGCTGTGGTTTTGAAAGTTTAATAAAGTTTTGGGGTAAAGTTTTAATCAGGATACAAATTGCAAGTAAAGATGGTAAATTTAATAAAATAAGACTCTAATTCGCCCGGGTTTCGTGGCCAGGGACGTGTACAAAATGGTATACTAGGGCTTTAAGCTCACGTAATTTGAAAAGATTTAAACTGGTCGCTTTTATACTGTACTTAGAAAACTGGTTGATAAATAAATTTAGCTTGCTTCCGATTTTACCAAACTATGTTTGTAGTTATTAGCATTTTTAAATTAAATTCTAACTGTGTATCTGTCCAGTTGTTTAAAATTCCATTTACTTAAATTGCATGCTTTTACACTGCAAAAAATGGTTAGTCAAATTGAGTCTCTTAAAAATAGGCTCTACGGGACTACACAAACTGAGCCCGATTCGATTCCGCCAGAGTCAAATTCAACTCTCAGAGTCGCACGTTTGACTCTGACGGAGTCGAGTTTGACTCAGTTTGTGTAGTTCCGTGGAGCCGATTTAGGAGAGAGTCAATTTGACTCACTATTATTTGCAGTGTAGAATGACAATGGGAAAAGTTTTCTACGCAATATATTTTTGTTGTTTTTAAACGTTTAAAGTCAAAATTTTAATCTGACAATTTCAAAATAAAAATGGAAACGCTTAGTTCAACTCAAATTTTACTCATTCAAAAAATATTTGAGACTTTGGTTCGTGTTGAAACGTTGCCTTCAGTTCAGTTAATAGGTTCAGTTGTGAAAGTTATCGTATTTTTATAATTTCTCAAAAAAAGTTTATACTTTTTTTAACATTTTAGCACATTTTTTGTTGCAATAGGAACATTGCCGTAATTTTTAGCAAAAACGGTTTCATTCACAGCTCCAAATTTGGCTACGCAAAATTTTTTAGACTTCCAGTTCCTGTTTTTTAACTTCCGAATAAACCCTAACTGACCTCCTCTATAATACTGCACTAGTATCGAATTATGTCTGTCACACGTTATAATACGTGCACTCTGCACACCCAACATCCTATCGTATAGTTATATATGTGGACATGAGTGTGTATTGATGCAACACTATAGCGGACATTTTGTTACTGTTGTTAAAATAACAAATATTCCACCTAGCTAGCACAAAGGTGTACAATAGTCTTACTCAGGTTTGTTTTGTAAGCATTTGTATTGTAATTTGTTGAAAGTTTGGTAGCTGGGGGGTAACCAGCATTTTGTTTATGGACATATGCCTATGCAGGATTTTGGAAAGTGGGGTCATCTTATACAAAAATTTTGTAGGGGTTTCTTGTGCTGTCAGCTAAAAATGCCTAAACTCCCCTAAAATTTTATTCAATCTATAAAATCCAGATCTCCAGAAATTTTGTAAGCGGCTATGTTTTCTCTATCCCTCCCCTTGTATACATCCTGTTTGGTATCACAAGTTTTGGTTAAAAGATGAGTAATCTTTGTCGCATTCGAGTATGCTTGTTTGTCGTGGCATCTTGGAAGCTGCTAAGCTTTAAATGCTTAAAGGTCCAAAAAGTTGAACTATGCAAGTGCTTGATTTCAACAGATAACAGTAGAGATTAGATTCTAAATTTCATTGGAAAACCCCGAAGATATCTGTAATTAACCATAGATGGGCATCTCATATCCGGAAAGGAAAATATCTAAATATGCATCCGAAAAGAAATATGTAGCCGGATATTCCAAATGCTATTGGTTAAAATTTTTTGGAACAATTTGCATTGTTTTACAACAATACGGAGTTGACAAAAAGATATTCTGTGTTCAAACCTGAATCAGACGATTGAACCAAATTCTTGACGAATGAGGCACTTGCATAAAACAAATAACGATTTTAGAATTGCATACTTTACGCTCATAACAATCGCCTTGTAGGTCAGCGTACCTCATTTGTTAAAACAAGTTCTTTAGAAACGAAAATTGAGGCTTGGAAACTCGAGACACGAAATCGAGCTTCAGATATCCGAAATAGAAAATTTAAACTGCGGATATCCGAATAAATCCGGCAAGAATTGCCGGATATCTGGATATGAAGAAATATCCGATTCCCATTACTGCTGACAACTCTTGCAATTGACAAAGCGTACGTTTACTAATAAGAGAAAAACATGAAACAACACGGTATCAAAACAAATTCAATATTCATCTGAATCATGACTCGAAGAATATAACGAATCGCTGTGTTCCACCGTTTCATGATCAGGTTTTTTTTCAATGCTGTGCGATTTTAGTGATCCTAAAGGTAAATATAACAAATATAAAGCAATTTGTCATGTACCAGTTAAACAGAAACAAATATATACGGTTACATATAAAAACGAGCCCGTAAACTTCACAACAAGCATGCGGTTGACTCTTGCTACCAGTTAAAATAATTTGTTTCATAAACGATAGAACCGGTAAAAATGTTGTAGAGATTAAACAATGTCTGGATACTTCTATTACGAGTGTCAAGTCAGCTACTGACAATTTTGTTTAATATTGAGTTTGATTTGCAAATTAGTTGAATATCGGTATAGTATACCTCTACGACCCCAGATACCCAGCTCGTGTTCAATCACCATTTCCACTTGGTGTTCGAACAAAAAACACTGTTTCGCAAGGTTTTTTGTTTCCTTACGAGGATCCAGGCCTTTTTTGACAAAAGACTTGATTCTTTCTTTTAAAATTTGAGAGGGACACGCCGTCATTTCATAGCTGGTTCCCATTTGAACAGCGCGCAAAGCAGGTTCACCTGTAAGTGTTAGAATAGCAATAAAAAAATTTTACATTCATCAGGACGAAGTTTATTAGTGTGTTAAAATGAAAAATAAAATGAAAATAATAAACGAGCCACTAACGCCATATAACCAAATACAGTAGCCAAGACAGTGCGTGCCCATAGAACTTAGCAATTACAATCATTGAAAAATACCAAAGATGTGCGTTAATATGCTACTAAATTTACCGAAGACGCAAGCATAGACAGAGATATGACCAACATACACAAAATGCGGACACACGTACCATGCAGAAAGTGACCTCTGCAGGGCTGCTTGCATTTTTCGCAGTCTGGATTGCCCCACTCTGTCTCAGGATTTGGAACCGGGTACAGAATTGGATCGGAAACCGTAAACAAACTTGGCCCACCTTCAAACCACTTGTATCTCAGTCTAAATACATCAACCTTTATACCCACAAGTTACAAACACAAACACAATTAAAATAAAGAACAAACTGACAATCCAAACTTGATTTAAGTTTAACTTTGTCAAAGGCTGGACAACAATCAGTACGTACTGTTTCACATTCATTAAATTATAAAGCAAACCGGAACAGTGGTATCTATGTAGAACCAAGGTAACACGTAATTAGAAATAATATCATGTTTTTTGCTAAGCCTAAACTAAACCAATCCCAAGGTTAAGCCTTATCTAAATGTAGGGGAATTGTACAAAAGTTCCGTGCAGTACTCTTAATGCGAAAATTTGAAATTTTTGTACGCACGATAGGTTTCAAAAATCTAGATAAATTGCGCAAAACACAATCGTGGTAATAGTAATTGCGAAACCTTACATTTCCTCTTTCAGTTTTCCATCAAAGTGCATGTGCTTGCAAACCGGGTGCTCGCAGATGCTTTTCATGCACAGTTTTAAACAATAAACGTAGCGACTGCATTGCGTATTCACTACATGAGTTTTCATAACACCTGCCACTTGCATAATTGTACGCCAAACAGTTGGGTTTTGGGCTGCAAAGTTTGACTTAGATTTTTCGGAACCATACAGAAACGTTTTTACTGCGTCGCGCGATAGTATGTGGTTCAGCGATCCCTTTAGAGTTTGAATTTTCAAGTTTGGCGCCGAACGTAATCCAAACGGTGCGCCAGAAACTCGCTTTCTGAAGCATTTAACAGCTTCCTGCATGTTTTTTTCGTACCTAGCGCGTCCCATTGGTGTGTTAATGTTATGGTTGGGTCCACGAATTGTTGATGGTATGTGAAAATTATTCAAAGACATTTTAATAGCCCCGTTCATTAGTTCAACAATGTTTAAATGTGACCCACCAGGATGCCTGGATGTTAACAGAGTTAACCAGTGACCCTCAAAAAGATGATCATATGCAACCCAAAATTGTGCCTCGAGTTTGTTGGGACCGACATCAGGACCTGAATCTCGGCGGTATAACCAGATTTTGTAGGGTCCTAAATGTAACAGTTTTTCACGTCTCTAAAGTCAGCAGCATGCTGAGTGGCGCTTTTTGATATCTCAAGCCGTCTTTGATAACAGCGACTGCCGCTGCTGCTACCTCGGCCCGCTTTGGAACAAAATAGCTTGAAGATTGCACCGTGTCACGACTATAGTCCACATGGGGACGAAGCGGCGGCTCACCTCTGATTGACAGAGACTTATGAATTGTATGTGTCTGGATTGTGTCAAGTTTTAGGGCTGCTGCATCGTCCATATCAACTCTCACAGCATCGCGGAGGCCAGACTCCAAAAAATCTAAATTGTGATATAATGCTATGCTATAATACACGTCAGGGCTAAACTTTATATCAAAACCTTTTCTCGGTCTTCTGTAGACAACATTCGCGAGGCCGTGTTTAGTGGAATTTCGCTTGCGTTTATTAGTTTCAACAAAGCAGTTAGAAATGGTTTGACGGCAAGCTTTTATTCCAACCGTTTCCAAATATTTACGAATCTTTTCTGCCGTTACCTTTTCGGGTACATCATAGTTAGCATCACTGGAGCCTATAACCATCATCGAGATTTGACGCCATGGTCCGGCGCCGCAATTAATTTTTGTTACAAAATTTTCTATTTCTTCACCAACACGGCCGCCAGTATATGTCTCAATCAACGGCTTGCGGTTTACCCTAACACATTTTTTTGACCGGAACAGCTCTAAAAGCCGTTGTCTGCGGTTAACTTCGTATGCTATTGCTATATCCTTTAGCTTTACAGCTAACTTAGCGAGTGCCTTGAAATCGCCTGCGATTTTTAGCAAGTTGGCAGGTTCCCCAGATTTTAGCTCGTTCAACGAATTGCAATCTGAAGGGTCTGGTAACCCCATAGCTGCGGCAAGAAATTCATACGCTTTTGGGATTTCCAAACCATTTCGATCCGCATAACACAACACTTGATGAATTGCAAGTCGCATTAGTAAGGGGTCGTCCTCTGTGTTAGTTTGCACACTAAACTGAGACATAGACATTTGTGCGGATTTCTTCATGAAATAATATAAGTCTTTAATGTGGTCTGGTTCCGAGAACGCCTCGAGCTGATTGTTTAGAAAGCTAATTGCTTCCATAGCAGTGCAACTTTCCGAAAGCTTTTGCGCAAGTAGATAGTCTAATTTTTCCTGTATTTTGCGAATTTTGTTTAAATTTTCTTCGACCATAGCTTTGACTCGATTTTGATTAAAAAGACCAAGAGTTCTCTGCTCGCGATATGACAAACTGTCACAGAATTTTAAGACGCAGAATTTTAAAACAGGTCTCGCTGCACTCGGTATTATACTTACTAGATTACTTAGCATGTCTCGCGTCACAAAGTCGGATGGGCTTTTGAAGTCTGAAGCTAGTTGAATAATTCGGGAATAAATTTTACCTTGATCTGCAGAATCAGCAATATGTTTTTGAAAAACACAGTAAGTTTTCTGCTTTGGTAGCCGACAAATGACTGTTGGGTAATTTAGTACCGCGCCAAGAGCTCTGTTAAATTCGTATTTAGAACAGTAGCATGCAGCCCAAAGATGTTTCAATTCAAACACTATGTTACAAGTAACAAACAATCCAATCATAAGCTTCGATTTGTTGACCGGTACTTTGTGACGCAAGTAGTTGACACAATCATACAATAAAACTTTATCCAGTTCAAAGTGCATGCTTGAAATTATAACTCCTGATTTTTCTGTATATTTGCCTCGACTCTCAGTACAATCCAAGTCCAACGTTGTTCTTAAACAAACACAAGCACTAAAAAATTCTAGTTTTAAAGTTTAAATCTGGTTATCCGCAGACCAAAATCAAACGCGGACCTACAACTGATAAGGGTTGTGTTAATCTCTAACCTTTTGTACAGTTTTAACTTACAAAAAATTGAAAATATGTTTGAAGTGACTTTAGATATCGAATATAATAATTTTAAATAGGTTCTCCAAAACGTCAAAAGAAAACAGAGCACAATGTAAAAATAAAGCTGAAATAAAAGATCACGGCAGCATTGGATGCTTAAATAGCATAATTTGACATGATGCATAAAATGACACGATAAGTAACCGACAGTGTTAATGATGAAATACAGAAAACCTGTAAGCAGTTAGCTCCCGTTGTAACATTCAAATCAAAGCTAGCGCTCTTTCAAACCTGTACACCATAAAATGTACATGATTTTTATACATACCTCCTTAACAGTCCCAGCGCCAAGTTGTGCACGAACTTTGTTAGTTTCTGAAATGTAGCAGTTGTAATCAGTACGCTAACTTGTAATTTTTAGGTTACAACACACCAATTTGATCTGTTTAGCCGTTTAAATAAGATAACCCTATCTGTACGATTTTACCATGATACACTCAGTTCTGATAAACACGCATTTTTAATAAATAAATGAAGAAAGGCCACAACTATACCTATAATTCCAGGAATTACCACAGGGCTATAGCGTTTGCCTAAAAGTATGATGTCTTAATATCAACCTTTCAAAAAGAACATATTAAAATTGTAACTAAACAAACACGCAAGGCTATAAATTTAAAAAATGTTTAAGGTTTGCACCACAATCAAAACACACAAGAACTAGAGTGAACCGGATATACATATGCACATGGTCAAAAAAGCTATTTTTTAAGCCATTTGAATCGTCGGCGAGCAACCGGTCTGTAATCTGCGTAGTCGTAAAATAATTCTTGGCCTTCCGATATTGTACGCTTAGCCTGTAAAAATATTTGAGGCCCACCTGAAAGATTTCGTACAAAAGGTTTCAAGTTTTGCTTTCGAACAGAATGGTTTACAAAGCGCGCCATTCGAGTGCTTTCTTCCTTTGCATCTACACAATATTCGCTGCCATCGTATTTGAAAAAGAACATATAGCACATCGGCTCCTTAACTCCATTGATCTGGTCTTCTTGTTCTCTCGCTTTTTCAAGTTTTAGTCCCTCACTTTTTTTCATTCGTTTACCAGCATAGCACAATACCACAGTGCCTGCCTCGATTGTATGTTTAGCGAATACCCCGCACCCAATATGTGCATTTATGAAACGAATTTCCAAAAAATTTGGGTCACTATGCAGTAGTTGTTCCAGGCGATGAATGGAGTCTTTATCTGGAACTTGTACTTTGCGCGTACTAACCCTTTTATTTGAACTCACTTCATCATCTGCGGCCAATGCCTTGAATATGCGAAAATCAATCGAATCTTGAGTATCTGAAAAAAACTAGTTTGTTTAAAAAATTGGCTTCGGACAACGTAAACGGCAACTGCGCACTCACAAATTAAAAGTCAGGTTGGACAGTAAGTTGATTATAAAATGACTCAACACTTGGTTAGTAAAAGCAAGGTGCAAAAGATAAAAAGTACTTAAACGATTGCAAATTATGAGTGCGTGTCCCTAGTATTGATATAAATTTGCAACTAACTATCACCTGAGCATAGCTACATCTGATTCCGCGTTAATATATTCTGCGATTTTAAGCTAAAGCAAGCAACAACATCTAACTGTTCCCAAAAAGGGTCCTCAGCCAATCTTGGTTGAACATTCATAATTGTGCGTTTACCAGTAGTTTGAATTGAGGATTCTGATGCATTAAGAAGCGAATCATTTTTTGATGGTCCATGTCGAGCATTATTTACAGTCTGTGAAGCTTGTTTAGGTGACCCGTCACGTTCTATCGGTATAATTTTGTTGAATTCGTTGCTCTGTGTTTTTGTTGACTCTGAGCTGCTGCCTAAAATATATAGATTTACAGCGTAATGGCGGCTCTGAGCACGAAGCCGAAGGTGATAATAATAGCAAGCCGATGAAAGTTTCCAAGTGTTTTGAACCTGTTTGTCACACTACATATAAATCAATACTATTTGCATATGTACAACATATATCACACTATTTGCTGATTTAAATTGATAGAATTTTACTGTTTGATCCCCAACATTTATCAATATCTAGTCACACGCACATACATAGTTGTTTACACTCTGTTTCGAATTCTATTGCATTTTGCAGATATACATATTTATTATGCACTTTTGCTTGCCGTTGCCAAAATTATCTAGTTTAGTGATACTAATACGAACCAATATAGTTTTTATACTGAGCGGATACAACCACTGGCGGAGCCAAGGGGGTATCTTAATCGATGAACCCCAAAAGGTTGAAAACCGAGATGTTTTGCGTTCGGTTTCACTCTTATTTCTCGCTCCTCTTCCCCAGTTTACACATCTCTGGACCCACCACTGAATAAACCACAACTTAACTGATTCTGGCTTATACGGTCCCTCAACTATTATCATATATAATGTTTAAACCTGCTACAAACCTCAGAACTTTTCTAAGCATCGTTTCCATCTGACTAGATCACTACACACAACCAACCAGCTCTCGTTTCAGCTACTGTTTTATGTATGCATGTACATATTTATTTATTCTTCTGCAGCATACCACTAAACGCACTCCCAATCAACTCTCGTTTCAGCTACTGTTTTATGTACGCATGTACATATTTATTTATTCTGCAGCATACCACTACACGCACTCCCAATCACATATAATATATATAAATATATAGATATATACTCCTAACAGAGTACGTGTATGTTTATATGTGAATGTTTAAATCTTTGTAAACAGTACAAATAATGCAATATTACAGCGAGAACAAATTTTCTCCGCCCTCTTAGTCGTAGAGTCCAGGGTCCATATTTTCAAACGTTTCTAGTACCTACCCCCAAAGTTGGTGGTAGATTTTACAGTTTTAGAACCAGTGAGTGCGCAGATCCAGCTACAAAACATCACAAAAGTTTACTCGGCAGTTCGAAGATCAAACTAGGCCATGCACCTCACCCATAACAACCATGCACCTCATGAACTGCAACTATGTCTGTCTAATAGTTTTCTAATAACTCTACAAGATGTGCATGATGAAAGAAATGGGGTTAACTTTTGCGATAATCGTTATTCAAGACCGAACAACTAAGCTTGCATTTAACAAAAAATTAAAAGTAGGACAAATATCAATTCGTAGGAAAACAATTTTCGAGAGACGACCGCCCAATTTTCAGTTAAGCGCAGTACAGCTGGTTACATTGAATAAAACTACTTTTATGACTGATTGTTCATTCTGTAATATCAAGACACACCGATCGGCATAAAATTGAATACTACATACGTAAATCTTATTTGGAAATTTGTGGGGCTAACATTGCTTGCCGCTATCAAATAAAATTTACAGTTTAGGCTTTGTTATTCGTGTAAAGATAAAGTTTTCAATCGCAGGATAAAAATTAGTATAAAGCTTGCATAACTGTTTTCTAGTCCCACAGAAAAACGTTCCACCCTGATTTTTACATGGGCCGACAAAATAAACAGATTAAGTGCGAACGGCCGAAACTACAGGTAAAATGTAAGTTCAATCGCCTTAAAAACTCATAACGGGATAATCAGAATTCCGGTACAGGAATCACGGCTAGTCGGAATCGGAACCCAATTTTTATCTTTGCAACCTGCCGAACAGAGATCAAAACCAAATTTTCGTTCTAATTGAGCACTAAAATCACTTCCATGGTCTCACTTGTTCCATCTGCGAGTTGTTTCTGCTTTATATTTCACGCAGCTTCCCTGTATAGTAATTTCAGGCGCGAAAATTTTGCAAGATATCAATGCTTTGCTAGAAAGTATAACTATTGTTTGTAAATGGCTCGTAGCCAAAAGGGAAAGATCGTTCAATCCCACAGAAAAATTGTACTCTCCATAAAACTTGCGCTCGCTTGAAGGCCTGAAATTTTTATCACTTGGCAGCATGCTGAGTTTGCTACGGGCTTGGTTTGTAAATGGTTTCTTTTATTCCATCCCTCAAAGTCGCCTAACATTTACCACAAGTTTCGTATAGCAGATTTTTAAGCGCGCTTAACCATTGTCTCACGCTCGCAATCAAGCAGTGTATGTGTTTATGATTCATCTACTCCTGTCGGGTTGGTTATATGTATGTATGTTTTTATAATTCCACAGCAGCAAAATGTCTCTCGTAAAAGTCGTACAGTATTTCACCTGTGTACTTCTGAATATACAAAGTTATCTGTTTGTATGTGTTTATTTTGCATTCCGTACATAGACACACACACGCTCTTAATTTTACAAATTTATCTGCATATATTTATTTTGTATTTTATACAGAAAAAGACACACACAGACTAAAATACAAAGATATCTGTATGTATTTATTTTGCATTCGATACAGGAGAGCATATACGGGCGCTTATGTTTACAACGGTATCTGTATCTCTGTATACCATAGGTCTGCTATATATCCAGCCAAATAAAAGTGGATGTTTTTGCTTAACTGTGGTTACAAATCTAAAATGCTGCACGTTAACAAGTCTCGGCTCCTAATCAAGTAAAATCTTTCATTTAAAACAGAAAATTAATTTGAAAACAAACAACACAAGAATTTCAACGAATCGCAAAAGTACCTACTGAAAACTGAATCTTAGTATAAAAAATAACGGAAATAGAAACAAATGCACAAGCAACGTAGTAGGCTATTAACACATTTAGAATGCGTATTATTTGTATTACGTAACTTTCCCAGAAATTATGTACAGCTTCACTATGAATATGCTTATATATTGCTTATCATGACAAGTGCCGAATGAATTGGCCCCACCCATGTAAGCAAACGTTAGTGACTTGTTCTTAGACATTTCAGGACTTGACTATTTTCACAGTTTCATCATAAATCAAAACAGGGTCCGCAGAAATAACTGGAGAATCTATATGGGACCTATATCTAGTGCACCTACGACAACTCCAAGAACTGCCAATATATATTAAGCAAAGTCTAAGCTTAAGCTGTATACGTTTTAAAGAACTGTGAACAAAAGTAATTCACCTTGGATATCATGGTTATAACATTCCCTGGCCGGCAACCGAACACGTCGTCGGCACTTTTCTGCACCTCTAAGTGGTGTTTCGCTGACTGTTGCTGCAAAAAAATTTGTAGATAGATGAGATACGTGCAATGACTTGCTTTGAGCATATTTATCAAAAGTTCCGTCACTTTGTTTGCTCGTACCAATAACGACTACACGTTGTGTAGTATCTTGTTTCGTCACTGGAAGCTCATGATCTACTTGTAATGGTTTCAAAAACACACGCTTAGCGACTGAAGGTGCCACCAAGGATATCTGCTGCTCGGCTGTCGCTAACGGTGGTAAAACGGACTTTAGGTTATTGACGGTTTGGGACGGCAGTGATCCGGGTTGGAACACTGCCGCAGCAATTGAAGATATCGGCTGGCTTGTTGCTGATGGAGTAGATGCCGATTGTAGAGCAGCCGTTGATGGAGTCAAAGTCGTTTGAGGGACCGCCGTAGATGGAGTTAAAGCCATCGTAGATGGAGTTAAAGCCATTTGCAGGGTTGCAGTAGGAGTCAATGTCATCTTTGGAGTTGCCGAAGATGGAGTGTAAGTCATTTTCAGGGCGGCCATTGAGTGAGCCACCATTTGTGGGGCTGTCGTAGATTGAGTCAAAGTCATTTGCGGATACGCCGCTGCCGGACCCAAACTCATTTGCGGAGCCGCTACTTGAGTTAAAATCATCTGCGGAGCCGTCGTTGGTGCAGAAGCCGTTTGCGTTGCCGAAATTGACGGAGCCAAAGCCATTTGCGGAGCGGTTTTAGATAGAGTCAAAACCATTTGCGGGGCCACCATTGAGGGAGCCACCATTTGCGAGACCGCCGTAGATGGGTTCAAAGCCAGCAGCGGAATCGCAATTGACGAAGCCAAAGCCGTTTGCGTGGTCGCCGTTGATGGATTCAAAGCTGTTTCTGGCGTCGCCGTTGATGACGTCAAAGCCATTTGCGGACCCGCCGTAAGTGAAATCGAAGACATTTGTTGGGCCACCATTGATGGAGACACAGCCATTTTCGGAGCTGCCGTAGATTGAGTCAAAGTCAGTTGCGAGGCCGTCATTGACACAGCCGAATCCATTTGCTGGGCTGCTGTTAGTGCAGCAGAAGCCAATGGCTGCGCTGCCAGTATTGGTACCGAAGCCATTTGTAGGGCTCCGTCTGACGGCGCTAAATTCAGCTGTCGGGATGCGTTTACAGGTCTCATCGGCTCTATAATATGCTGAGAGTTTGTTGGTTCACAGATTATCTCACTCGGGTCTTTGCATGACAGTTCCGCGCGAACTACTGACACATCTAAAATAGGAAGGTCGCCGTGAATTCGAGGAGTACACATTATTTTTTTAACAGATTTTGCCTGCGAAATTCCGACAAGGCTGCCGGCCACAATTGCGTGAGTTTTGTCGTCTGAGTTTTTTTCACTAGTTAAATATAGATTTTCAACGAAGTTTTCATATCCAGCATCAGTCCAATTTAACCGGCTGATGTCAGCAATTGGCAAGTGTCCAGTCCGGCCAATTTGTGCGGTGGAAAGATTATCAGTATTTCGAATCCTTTCACACCCCTCATTGTCAGAACGAACTGTTTGATAGTTTGATGATATATCGTACTCGCCAAAGAACTGTGTATCCAGTTGACTAAACACTGTTGAAGTACTTGTGCGGAGACTTGTAAATTCTTCCATTCTCCACTCTTGATGAATCTTAGCACCGAGTGGTTTCTCGTCACACGTAGGTGGATCGTTTTGCGTAACATTTATTACAAATGTGGTACTGACATTAGCTTGAACAGCGGAACATGAAGCTGATGCGACTGAGACAGTCGCTGAAAAACACAAAAGTTATATAAAAACTTGTGTAGAAACTTGGTCTGCCGTAAATCAGCAAGACGCCACCAAGAAACTGTATCAAGCCGTAATTGGCTTCTTTTGCTTCTCTAGTTTGTGCCCACATGGAGTACTGTACTGACCCGAATAAGATGGGGTAATAAGAGGGGTTTCCTTTTTTAGTCCGAATCAATAGGATTCCGTATCACTAATAAGAGTCCGTAAGTGGATAGAGTCCCTAAACCTTAATGAGAATCCATAAATGTCAATTAATCGTAATTTTAGCGCAGAAATGACAATCCTAAGCATAACCTTGTATTATCGCTCAAGCTATTTTCACAAGACAAAGTAACGTTTAATTCAACGGATAATTGCTGTAACGAAGAGCTGTTAAAATTAATAAAAGTTGAATAACAAGGGGGTACCCTCTGAAGAGGCCAAATAAATATCATTCCCCCCTTGCTCGGGTTACAACAGTAGGGCTGGTGCTACTGCTCTACCTAATTATCGAGAGCGTCATTTTATATGATGAACATTTTAAACATGTCTACTAAAGTAAGACATTATTTTAAAATTATGTAACTAATTTTGAAACAGGCGCTAGACACGTCTGGGCTCAAGACTGGCTCGGAAATTTTACAGTTTAGCCGTTTTTCTCATGCGTCTCAAAAACTACTTCGTGGCACCATTGATTCTGTTAATTTAGCGCTAGCGATTATTAACATCAATCATTTGCTTGAATTTATGAATAACCGGACCCTGATTTTTCGCAATTCAAATCCATATCCGGAAGCTGATGCAGCACTATTAAATACAGCACGTATTTACTTGAAGTTTCCTGAAAGACAGCGTTCTGTTCTGAATGCAGTCTATTCGGATGTTGTTCATGTACTGCTTTATGCGATTGGCCAACCTACAAATTGCAAACATGGTTAACTATTATTTGCACATAAATAAGCCCGAACTAGGCGTTTGCTACAACGCATTTTTGAGTGCTGTATGATCCGAACAAGAGGGTGGGGGTGACTTATTTTTTGAGATTTTTGGTTATTAGCCACGAGAGAGTGGTGTGTATCCTCTTTTGATTGCACCTGTGCTTGAGCCTGCTGCTATAAACATAGGTAACATTATCATTTGTGTTACGTATAGAATTCTCCACTGACGTAAACTTGGTCCAGGAAGCATTTATGCAAACTAGCTGGGGCAATTGACGTTTATGAACTAATCAGCAAATTTGGCATGGTGAAATCGAATCTGTTTCATTTTCCGTTTCTGTTACAGAAATAACGAAATTATCTTGCAATTTTTCATTACGGATATGCTGCAATCGTTTGAAATCAATAACAAAAACAGAAGGCATCTAAAATTTAAAAATTTGGGTGCATCGGCCGTTTTTTCTATAAATTTTAGAAAGCCTAGTGATATTTATTTACACCATGAAATTTGGACCATAATTACGGAAATACACTTTTTTATTGATTCATGCTAGGTTCACGTTATAAGCGGAGCAGACTGCAACACGTTTTTTCAATTTTGATCCGACGTCAACACGAACTGTTGTGATCAAAAGAGCAGGTATATTGACAAAATGCCAATGTCACATGACATTGGCTTACAGACCTTTTGCTCCGAAGCAGTGTCGGAGCAGACAGGGGTGGGCACCCCAAACTTCCGGGTGGGGCTCCCAGAGCAAGTTAAAATACCGGAGCCGGATGTCTATTTTTGTCGGAGCAGAATATCCGGTCACACACTCCAAATACCGCGGGACATTTATGCGAATATCATATTCCAAAATTCTAGCAAATATCGCATGGTATGAAGCAGGAGAGTGTAATATATGCGTAATAATCACGACGTAGATTTTCCTAATATATTTCTAAATATAAGAAATTCAAATTTGAAATTATAGTATATTATATGCGACCAGCCAATTATGTTTCTTATTATTGGTATGCCTATGCTTAGAAACACATAATAATATGATACATAATCGCAGACAATGTGTAGAATATCCTATGTTATTGCTGTACACAGAATGACTATCACAACAGGATAGCAAACAACTCAAGTTTTTGTAATTTGACAAGATTGGATTAACGTGCAGACCAATAAGGACAAAACGTGTTATGGCCGGCACCAGTTATAACGTGAACCCCGCATCAGACTCAGATCCGGACTTTTATTGCCACCCCACTACGCATCCGAGAGTACTGGACATAGCAGGAACCGGTGGGCACATGCGATATATAAATAAATATTTCACTTATTTTATTTCTTGTGAATTATGTTTTGAATTTAGATCCGGGCCCGTATTCTGAAACTTGCCTAGATATCAAAAATTGGCGTTAGGTCTTGCAACTTACGGATCCGCCAATGGAAGCGCATTTTTCAGATTTGATTGGCTCTACTAATTTTGAGATGCGCAACTGCGGGAGTTTGAGAGTTCGAAATCCTATCACTAACTTGTTATATGTGCTATATGCATTTGAGAAGATGGGTCCTGATTTCTACTGCTTGTGCCAAACTAATCGAATATATATTCAAAATTTTTGCTGCACCGGGTGCCACATGTTCATGACGTATTTATGTACCGCACCCATTTCCAGTTGAAAGTTTTTTGATCTACCACTTTGTACGGTGTTTCGGCGTATATCATTGTGCAACCGGAGGTCTGCCTCCGACTCAGACTCCGGCAGAAAATTGGCCTCCGGCTCCGGTAGAATTTTTGCCGGAGGATCCGGCAATTTCGGTAGTAAAATTTAGCATAATTTTGAAAAATTTATCTGTTTAGCGCGTTTCGTTTTAAGTTTGTAACAATTTTTAGGAAAGAAATTTCGAAATTTCGCAGAAAATTAGCGTAAAACAAAACAACATATTGCAGATATTGGATAAAATTAACTAATTTACCATCATTAATTTACCATCATTTTTACTACCTAATTTCGCCTCACGTCCGGTTCCGGCTCTGGCTCCGGCAAGTTACGTTGACTTCCGGCTCCGGCTCCAGTCTTTTCACCTCCGGTTGCACCCTGGCGTATATATAGCGCAATAGCGCATAGCCTGCAGATGGAATTGCAATGAATGATATAAGAGCCTCTGTGACAAATGCTTCAATACCCTGCAAACGGTAGCGTCGGTCCAGCCCAGTTTGGCTTCTAATGTCGATACTTTATGGGTCATCCACGTAATAGTGCGCGCACTACTGTAAAAAGTTGTCCAGGCCTGGGTAAGGACCTATGTCATTTTCAGGAACTCTGTAGGAAGGATGTTATATTTAGAACTAGTCTTTTTGCAGAGTCCAAGGTCAACGCAGACATCATGTTTACAGGATCTCCAATGTCGGTACGTCCA
Source organism: Enoplolaimus lenunculus (assembly GCA_030248215.1). Taxonomy (NCBI): domain Eukaryota; kingdom Metazoa; phylum Nematoda; class Enoplea; order Enoplida; family Thoracostomopsidae; genus Enoplolaimus; species Enoplolaimus lenunculus. The sequence goes on from JASANG010001721.1 coordinate 64,334, forward strand.
CAGTACAGAGTGCATTTTGTCCTTACACTATAACGTCCTTGGAACACTGTCAGGACAAAACCAGCTATTTAAGTACAGGGTGATTATTGTCATCAGGCCCTGGTTGTAGCATCGTTTTTGACACTGGTTCTAATGCGCGCATTATTACGTGAATGATCCATTATGTTCTCATTACGTCTGCAAACTTTCACAAGAGCCCCAAAACATTACAAAAATCATCGGTCGTCGGTCAATAATGCAAGTTCTTATCATTGACACGCTTCTTATACTTACTGCATTTTCCATTTCTTGACGCTTTTTTTCATCTCTTTTCTTTTTCTGAAAGAAAACTTAATTGTACTGTGCAAAAAACGGAACTAGTTTAGGACACTGTTAAAGCACAGAAGTATTTTGACTAGTGAAATCAACCCACTTGAAACTACCTAGCCACTAATTTTTTAAGCTTCCTCGTGTTACAAGCATGTGAAGATGTTTCAACCTTATATGCCCTTTATAATTTTGACCGAGATATGTCACTGTATAGGACATTTTATAATCGTGTTGCAAACGGCAAACATACGCTGTCCTGTGAACTTCACATTTTTTGTGATACGCAGCTTAACTGTTTCAACCAGTCGTAGTAACAAGGTTCGCAGCTAATAAAATAAAAAAGCAAACCATTTTAAAACTCTAAGACCTATTTGCCATATTTACCTTGCGTGCCGCATCCTTATGGCGCTTTGTTTCTATCTTCTTAACTTTTTCCAGACAAGACTTGGCGTTGCTCAATTCAATAAATGCATTTTCAACATCAGGATTTTGTGTGTTTGCATGCTCGCGGTAGAAGTTTTCGATAACTCCAACTGCGTTATCAATGTTTTCCACATGGCCTGAAATCGACGCCATGACGGTTTGCCTCGGTTCATTTTTTGGCCTAAAATATACTACTATAAGTGAAAAAACTATCTGAACTATAATTAGTGTAAACACAGATTGTCCGGGCGGTAGACCCTCAATTCTTTAACGAGGGTTTCAGAAACTGCGTGACGCTACATTGTTGTACAGAAACCACGTCATTCATCAATACTGCCTTGCTTGTTTCTTTGGAGAAATAGTCGAAGCTATAAAAAGGCTTAAAAGAAAAGTTTTTGACAACAATATATATTTTTGTTAAAATTTAGAAAATTCAGCGTTTTAACTGCTTGTATTTTGCCTCCGCCCTCACTCCGACATGAGCTTCGCACGAAGAACTCGGGTCGACATTTGATTTCGAGTCTGGCAATTTACACCACTGGCTAAACATTTGCAAAAATTGTAAAATTACAGCAACCAAAACCACCATTTTTACTTACGCTGACTTTTCAATCTCTTTTGTTATCAGCTCTTCCACCTTCCTCCGAATCTTGGCACCCTTGTAACCTTTATACAGCATAGTATTACCCATTACTATGTTTACCCGCCATGCATTTCTCAACAAACTGCGATGGAAACCACGTTTGTCTGGCCAAACAAGCGGAGCCATTGCAATAAACCGTTCTTTTTCGTCCGGAAAATTCAAACGAACTTGTCGCGGAAGAGCATATCCATCAGGTAAATGACATCGTAGGCAACTTGATACCCCCGTTCTCGGTTCGACAACACCCGAGTCAACATTTTTCAACAGTTGTATTAGTTCATCAAACGAACCTGCTTGAGCAAAATATTCTTCATCCAAAAAATTCTACAATATTAAAAATCAATTTGTTTTAAGTGCTAGCCATTTTACTGTTTTCAATTTTGTTAGGGCCTCGCAGTAAGTAACACAACAAAATAGACATCGTAAAATGTTTAACATTTTGGCTATAAGAAGACCTATCTGGTTGCTTGGACAGTAAGTTTTCTGAAGCATGTTTACCTTATAAGCTGAAGTAAACTCCATTGAACGCAAACATCCTTTAAAGCGTTTTTAACATCGGTGACAAACTTCCATTAAAACACTAAACCTATATTTTAGTTACAAATACAAACTATAAAAAAGCACAAAAGTTAATATACCCTTGATATGTCTGGCACCTCTGAGCCGTTTTGCGGCATTATCTGTCGGACAGTTGGTGCTAACTGTGCTGTAGCAGCGCAGTCATTTGCACCATCACAAAGCTTCTTCTCCTTGCGGTTTTTGAACGGTGTCAATTCAATACAACTGCCGCGTTTTTTACTCACGCCACCTGAAAATAAATCATGGTCGTTTAAAGGCGTACCAAGCTAGCTAACCTAAAGCGAGAGAAGTTTTTGCCTAGTTTTAAATTTAAACAACTGATTTTCAATTAGCATCAAATTTTTTGGTCCCATCTGATCAAGGGTACTACCGGAGGTCCGCCTCCGGCAAAAATCAACTGCAACTTCGGCTCTGATATAACATTTGCCTGAGATTTAGCCTAATATCTTAACAGGAGCTCAATTCTAGCGTAGCAATATGGTTACCTCATGGGAACCAACAATAGCACAATGTTTTCAGTGTTTCTCCCCATACACTTCTGTTGTACGTTTATTTCAAATGCAAGATAATTGCATATACATCTAGCGCGTTGCAAATGTTGCGGAGTTTAGAATCTAATGGATATTATCGTATGAAAACGAAAAACACTAAAATACAAGATCCTTCCTTCATTCGTAACTATTTCTTGGCAAATTGAAAATTTGAAATCACAAACTTGGTTACCTTTTATTGTTTTCTCGATATGAGACGAACCTGCCGGAGCCTCATTTGCTCCCGTGAAATGCTTATTTTTGTATCGGGATTCCTGAAACATTCAATAAATCAGTTTACTGTAGTGAACCGAATAAGAGGACTGTTATTATTTATTTGGCCTCACCAGAGGGTACCCTCTGTTATTCGGTTGCGAACTGTTATTTTTGAATTAAACGTTTATTTGTCTTGCATTAAGAACTTGTGCGATAATGCAAGGTTATACTAATAAATGTACTTTCAAAACTTAAGTATGCTTACAGATTCGAACTGAACATTATTTGGTACTGCATTCATTTATGTACTACAATAAGGATCATTCACATTTATGAACTTTAAATCGGATTTAGAGACTCTTATTAGAGAGACAGTCTTTTTTATTGGGACTCAAAATGGTGATCTCCCTTTTCGGCTCACTACAGTATATTATTTCATATTTTCTATTTTTCTCACGATAAAGTAAATTTTAATATTTGAAATAGTTGACTTGAGTTCCTTAACAATTAATCGCATTGCGGGAATGCAACATACATAGCTTTAAACATGTGGTCGTTTACCATTGGGCTTTCTAAGCTTTGAGATCTGCCCGTTATTGGATGACTATAGGTCCTGATTGCAACTGAATGAGTGCGTTCATTAATCCCAGATGTTGCAGCATTGCTTGACTTAGCTAAAATATAGTAGGTAAATCGTCAAAGCAAGGTCGGACTTGTAAAATCAGACCAAAGAAAACTCTGCCACATTTGGAGAACATATTACGTATACTATCGGGTGCAATTCGACTACAATTGTCACGTTAAACGTCGCACGTTTAGCCGTTGATTGAGCAAGTCTTAGCCTAAACCAAAAACCGTGATCACCATACACCTTAATATTTTAGGCACATACTTAAGTTTTTCATTAACCCACCACACAAAATCACAAAACAAATATAATTTTTGTGACGTTCGGCCGTTTCCATAGGATCGCCGAGACAATTACAGCTCATCCCTCATCACAAAAAAAAAAAAAACAAACCACCAAAACCACAACAAAATATATACAATAATTCTTGCTATTCTCAAATGATAAATCGAGATGATTATGACAGTGAAAGTGACGATCGTGATAACTCAAAAACATGGCAGGTGACTTTAAAGAGATACGTACGTATATTTATAAAACTATAAAAACTGTTCTTCGAAAGAATCATTTCTTTTCATGTGATTTGAAATTCCAATATTCTGAAAGCTTTAGGTAGCAGTTTTTTAACTTTGGACGATGACGGCTTACACAAGTGGTGGTCAATTTGAAGTTTAGAATAGCAAAACGAAAAAAGTATATAATGTATATATACAAATAAGATTGTCTGCCTGCAGCAACATAAAATCTGTCAACAAACATGCAGAATGGTTTGCTTTTTTATTTCATTTTAGTGTGAAATGAGCAAGGATCCAAACCGCAGCATGGTAAAATTGTCTCGGCGATCACTATGGAAACGGCCGAACGTCACAAAAATTCAAAAATGTGAGCTGTTTTGCGGTGAGAAAAACTTGCGTTAATGAAAAACTTAAGTATGTGCCTAAAATATTAAGGTGTATGGTGATCACGGTTTTTGGTTTAGGCTAAGACTTGCTCAATCAACGGCTAAACGTGCGACGTTTAACGTGACAATTGTAGTCGAATTGCACCCGATAGTATACGTAATATGTTCCCAAATGTGGCAGAGTTTTCTTTGGTCTGATTTTACAATTCCGACCTTGCTTTGACGATTTACCTACTATATTTTAGCTAAGTCAAGCAATGCTGCAACATCTGGGATTAATGAACGCACTCATTCAATTGCAATCAGGACCTATAGTCATCCAATAACGGGCAGATCTCAAAGCTTAGAAAGCCCAATGGTAAACGACCACATGTTTAAAGCTATGTATGTTGCATTCCCGCAATGCGATTAATTGTTAAGGAACTCAAGTCAACTATTTCAATATTAAAATTTACTTTATCGTGAGAAAAATAGAAAATATTGAAATAATATACTGTAGTGAGCCGAAAAGGGAGATCACCATTTTGAGTCCCAATAAAAAAGACTGTCTCTCTAATAAGAGTCTCTAAATCCGATTTAAAGTTCATAAATGTGAATGATCCTTATTGTAGTACATAAATGAATGCAGTACCAAATAATGTTCAGTTCGAATCTGTAAGCATACTTAAGTTTTGAAAGTACATTTATTAGTATAACCTTGCATTATCGCACAAGTTCTTAATGCAAGACAAATAAACGTTTAATTCAAAAATAACAGTTCGCAACCGAATAACAGAGGGTACCCTCTGGTGAGGCCAAATAAATAATAACAGTCCTCTTATTCGGTTCACTACAGTAAACTGATTTATTGAATGTTTCAGGAATCCCGATACAAAAATAAGCATTTCACGGGAGCAAATGAGGCTCCGGCAGGTTCGTCTCATATCGAGAAAACAATCAAAGGTAACCAAGTTTGTGATTTCAAATTTTCAATTTGCCAAGAAATAGTTACGAATGAAGGAAGGATCTTGTATTTTAGTGTTTTTCGTTTTCATACGATAATATCCATTAGATTCTAAACTCCGCAACATTTGCAACGCGCTAGATGTATATGCAATTATCTTGCATTTGAAATAAACGTACAACAGAAGTGTATGGGGAGAAACACTGAAAACATTGTGCTATTGTTGGTTCCCATGAGGTAACCATATTGCTACGCTAGAATTGAGCTCCTGTTAAGATATTAGGCTAAATCTCAGGCAAATGTTATATCAGAGCCGAAGTTGCAGTTGATTTTTAGCCGGAGGCGGACCTCCGGTAGTACCCTTGATCAGATGGGACCAAAAAATTTGATGCTAGATTGAAAATCAGTTGTTTAAATTTAAAACTAGGCAAAAACTTCTCTCGCTTTAGGTTAGCTAGCTTGGTACGCCTTTAAACGACCATGATTTATTTTCAGGTGGCGTGAGTAAAAAACGCGGCAGTTGTATTGAATTGACACCGTTCAAAAACCGCAAGGAGAAGAAGCTTTGTGATGGTGCAAATGACTGCGCTGCTACAGCACAGTTAGCACCAACTGTCCGACAGATAATGCCGCAAAACGGCTCAGAGGTGCCAGACATATCAAGGGTATATTAACTTTTGTGCTTTTTTATAGTTTGTATTTGTAACTAAAATATAGGTTTAGTGTTTTAATGGAAGTTTGTCACCGATGTTAAAAACGCTTTAAAGGATGTTTGCGTTCAATGGAGTTTACTTCAGCTTATAAGGTAAACATGCTTCAGAAAACTTACTGTCCAAGCAACCAGATAGGTCTTCTTATAGCCAAAATGTTAAACATTTTACGATGTCTATTTTGTTGTGTTACTTACTGCGAGGCCCTAACAAAATTGAAAACAGTAAAATGGCTAGCACTTAAAACAAATTGATTTTTAATATTGTAGAATTTTTTGGATGAAGAATATTTTGCTCAAGCAGGTTCGTTTGATGAACTAATACAACTGTTGAAAAATGTTGACTCGGGTGTTGTCGAACCGAGAACGGGGGTATCAAGTTGCCTACGATGTCATTTACCTGATGGATATGCTCTTCCGCGACAAGTTCGTTTGAATTTTCCGGACGAAAAAGAACGGTTTATTGCAATGGCTCCGCTTGTTTGGCCAGACAAACGTGGTTTCCATCGCAGTTTGTTGAGAAATGCATGGCGGGTAAACATAGTAATGGGTAATACTATGCTGTATAAAGGTTACAAGGGTGCCAAGATTCGGAGGAAGGTGGAAGAGCTGATAACAAAAGAGATTGAAAAGTCAGCGTAAGTAAAAATGGTGGTTTTGGTTGCTGTAATTTTACAATTTTTGCAAATGTTTAGCCAGTGGTGTAAATTGCCAGACTCGAAATCAAATGTCGACCCGAGTTCTTCGTGCGAAGCTCATGTCGGAGTGAGGGCGGAGGCAAAATACAAGCAGTTAAAACGCTGAATTTTCTAAATTTTAACAAAAATATATATTGTTGTCAAAAACTTTTCTTTTAAGCCTTTTTATAGCTTCAAGTATTGCTCCAAAGAAACAAGCAAGGCAGTATTGATGAATGACGTGGTTTCTGTACAACAATGTAGCGTCACGCAGTTTCTGAAACCCTCGTTAAAGAATTGAGGGTCTACCGCCCGGACAATCTGTGTTTACACTAATTATAGTTCAGATAGTTTTTTCACTTATAGTAGTATATTTTAGGCCAAAAAATGAACCGAGGCAAACCGTCATGGCGTCGATTTCAGGCCATGTGGAAAACATTGATAACGCAGTTGGAGTTATCGAAAACTTCTACCGCGAGCATGCAAACACACAAAATCCTGATGTTGAAAATGCATTTATTGAATTGAGCAACGCCAAGTCTTGTCTGGAAAAAGTTAAGAAGATAGAAACAAAGCGCCATAAGGATGCGGCACGCAAGGTAAATATGGCAAATAGGTCTTAGAGTTTTAAAATGGTTTGCTTTTTTATTTTATTAGCTGCGAACCTTGTTACTACGACTGGTTGAAACAGTTAAGCTGCGTATCACAAAAAATGTGAAGTTCACAGGACAGCGTATGTTTGCCGTTTGCAACACGATTATAAAATGTCCTATACAGTGACATATCTCGGTCAAAATTATAAAGGGCATATAAGGTTGAAACATCTTCACATGCTTGTAACACGAGGAAGCTTAAAAAATTAGTGGCTAGGTAGTTTCAAGTGGGTTGATTTCACTAGTCAAAATACTTCTGTGCTTTAACAGTGTCCTAAACTAGTTCCGTTTTTTGCACAGTACAATTAAGTTTTCTTTCAGAAAAAAGAAAAGAGATGAAAAAAAGCGTCAAGAAATGGAAAATGCAGTAAGTATAAGAAGCGTGTCAATGATAAGAACTTGCATTATTGACCGACGACCGATGATTTTTGTAATGTTTTGGGGCTCTTGTGAAAGTTTGCAGACGTAATGAGAACATAATGGATCATTCACGTAATAATGCGCGCATTAGAACCAGTGTCAAAAACGATGCTACAACCAGGGCCTGATGACAATAATCACCCTGTACTTAAATAGCTGGTTTTGTCCTGACAGTGTTCCAAGGACGTTATAGTGTAAGGACAAAATGCACTCTGTACTGTGGACGTACCGACATTGGAGATCCTGTAAACATGATGTCTGCGTTGACCTTGGACTCTGCAAAAAGACTAGTTCTAAATATAACATCCTTCCTACAGAGTTCCTGAAAATGACATAGGTCCTTACCCAGGCCTGGACAACTTTTTACAGTAGTGCGCGCACTATTACGTGGATGACCCATAAAGTATCGACATTAGAAGCCAAAGTGGGCTGGACCGACGCTACCGTTTGCAGGGTATTGAAGCATTTGTCACAGAGGCTCTTATATCATTCATTGCAATTCCATCTGCAGGCTATGCGCTATTGCGCTATATATACGCCAGGGTGCAACCGGAGGTGAAAAGACTGGAGCCGGAGCCGGAAGTCAACGTAACTTGCCGGAGCCAGAGCCGGAACCGGACGTGAGGCGAAATTAGGTAGTAAAAATGATGGTAAATTAATGATGGTAAATTAGTTAATTTTATCCAATATCTGCAATATGTTGTTTTGTTTTACGCTAATTTTCTGCGAAATTTCGAAATTTCTTTCCTAAAAATTGTTACAAACTTAAAACGAAACGCGCTAAACAGATAAATTTTTCAAAATTATGCTAAATTTTACTACCGAAATTGCCGGATCCTCCGGCAAAAATTCTACCGGAGCCGGAGGCCAATTTTCTGCCGGAGTCTGAGTCGGAGGCAGACCTCCGGTTGCACAATGATATACGCCGAAACACCGTACAAAGTGGTAGATCAAAAAATTTCAACTGGAAATGGGTGCGGTACATAAATACGTCATGAACATGTGGCACCCGGTGCAGCAATAATTTTGAATATATATTCGATTAGTTTGGCACAAGCAGTAGAAATCAGGACCCATCTTCTCAAATGCATATAGCACATATAACAAGTTAGTGATAGGATTTCTACTTCAAACTCCCGCAGTCTGACATCTCAAAATTAGTAGAGCCAATCAAATCTGAAAATGTGCTTCCATTGGCGGATCCGTAAGTTGCAAGACCTACGCCCAATTTTTGATATTGAGGCAAGTTTCAGAATACGGGCCCGGATCTAAATCAAAACATAATTCACAAGAAATAAAATAAGTGAAATATTTATTTATATATCGCATGTGCCCACCGGTTCCTGCTATGTCCAATAACTCTCGGATGCGAGCGGTGGGGATAAAAGTCCGGATCTGAGTCTGATGCGGGTTCACGTTATAACTGGTGCCGGCCATAACACGTTTTGTCCTTATTGGTCTGCACGTTAATCCAATCTTGTCAAATTACAAAAACTTGAGTTGTTTGCTATCCTGTTGTGATAGTCATTCTGTGTACAGCAATAACATAGGATATTCTACACATTGTCTGCGATTATGTATCATATTATTATGTGTTTCTAAGTATAGGCATACCAATAATAAGAAACATAATTGGCTGGTCGCATATAA